>JZKD02S2325045.1:64132-82681 GCA_000966675.3 Picea glauca
ATGCAAATAATTGGATCAGGAATCCTCAATATCAGTGCACTTGTCAATAAATTCTTGAAGTGCTAAAAATTATTTCACAATCATAGGTACATTCAATTCTCACACCCTTCTTTTGCAAATAATTGATTGGGTGTACAATCTTTGAAAATCCCTTAACAAATCTTCGATAATAACTTGTTATTCCCATTAATGATCTCACCTCCAAGAAATTTCTTACTATTGGCCATCCTTCAATGGGTTATATTTTCTTGGGATCGCCTTCTATCCCTTCCTCTAAAATGATATGGCCCAAATAATGAATCTGCCTCTCATAAAATGAGCACTTTCTTAGCTTGGCATACAACCGATGCTCCTTCAATACTTGTAGTACCATCCTCAAGTGTTTCTCATGATCTTTTTCATACTTGGAGTAGATAAGTATGTCATCCCATAAGACAATGAGAAACTTATCAAAGTAATTTCTGAAAATGCCATTCATTAAACACATTAATATAACTGGTGCATTTTACAACGCAAATGGCACCACTTGAAACAAATAATGGCCATACCTTGTTGTAAAATATTTCTTGATGAAATATTCTTCTTTAATTCTCACCTAATGATAGCTTGATCTGAGATCAATCTTCGATAATATATTTTCATCTTTCAACTAATCGAAAAGTTCATCCATCCTTGGCAAATGATACTTTTTCTTCACAGTCACCTTATTTAACTGCCTGAATGTTAATTTTCACATGAAACTCTATTTGACTAATTTTCAAATATGAAAATTGCTTCATAGTGAGCTAACAGTAAAACCCTAGTTGTTACCATTGAATAACTTTACACTAAAAAATTATTGGTTGAAATTATATGCAACAAAAACACAAAAGATCAGAGATCAATCATAAACACAACTTAGAAACAAATTTTAGTTCTATAACCTTTATCAAATTCATAAAATTTGAGGGAAAAACCAACCCTCCTAGTCAACACACTTTGGCTAAATCTAGGGAAAGCCTTGTGCTTCTCAAAATACAAAAAAATCAACAAAATACTAACTTAACAAAATACATAGAATAATTCCAATCTTCATATCTATTGTGGCTACCAAATTGACAACTTTTTGCAATCGTTGAATCACCTATGTCTACCAAAAATTCCACTTTTTGTCGTTTTTTAAACATAAGGCTATATAACCACCCACAATTACCAAAAATACCACTTTCTATAGCTACTGAAACCTACAACTACAAAAATGCTAACTTTCTATGACTATCAAAACCTGCAGCTACAGAACTACCAACTTTTTATAGATGCAAAAACTTGTGGCTACATAATCACCTACAGATAAAGAATCACTTGTGAGCTACATAATCACTTGCTTTGTCTAAAGAATCACCTCATTGACATCAACATTCCTCCTAACATAAGTGTTTACTCACTTATGCTAACTCCATGATGTATCCACACTTCTACACAATATGAAATGTCATAATGACCTCTCTCTTTTATTTACTATCCTTAGGGGTCATGAGAGAATCACCTCCACAATTCAACATCAAATAAGGATTTCTCTGTGGGTGTGAATCGCCAACACAAATCCATGAATACCTAGCTTCATTCAAAGGGGGTTTTCACTAAACTGAAAGTGTGATGTGATTCCCATGATGTTTCCCACATTCCTAATACCTAGGGCCATGTGAGAATACATACCCAAAGCTACACAACATCAACATTGAAGTCAATTCATAACCTCAAGGTTCCATCCTTATTCTTAAATAACATTGTGGCACCCCAATAAGACACACTTGGGCATTTACACCCCTTCTTCAAACTCTCTTCAAGTTTCATTTGTAATTCCTTCAATTATAGTGTACTCATCTTATAAGGATTATTGGATACAAGGGCTACTCTAGAAATCAAATTGATAGAGAAATCAACATCTCTTTTCAGTGGCAACCCAAGTATCTATCTAAATACGTATTCAAATTCCTTTAGGACTACATAGTCTTCAATACTTGGCACCTTATCATTAGGTGTCTCTTTCATATGCACAACAAATATTTGGCATTCTTTCCTGAAGCTTCTTTTCAATTGAAAAGATGAAATTTCTCTCATAGTTACTGCGTTTGTAATACCTTGAACTATTCTCAAGTTCCCTTCCTCATCCAATCAAGTAAATACTTTTTTATAACACTATAGGACAACATCATTCTTTTCGAACCAATCCATACAAATTAGGAAATGATATGAACCCAAAGGTATGATATTCAAATACACCTTTGTTCTCAATCCATTCATGTCCATTGGACATTCCTTACCCAACTCATTACTTCTTTTTTTACCTCTCATCCATAACTGAACTAGAAAATATTTCCCAAGTTTCCTTCTTTGGAAATGAAATATTTTAACCAAGTTAGGATCTATATAAATAATAATAACTCCTTAATAAATTAAATAAAAATAAGTTGATCATTGATATTACCTTCCACTTCAATCATTTGATATGGTAATTCATATTTCTTGTTGTCCATGTATGAATAGATCCTTGTCATGCTTCTTCCCATGTCCTGAGTTGTATCAACCTACTGTATATTTTGAACAGTCTTCGCTCATTCACCTCTATGAGGGAAATCTCTTTACATGTGGTCTCACTCACAACCTCAACATTTAATAGGCTTCTTCCTTGTACTTTTTCGTAATGTTTCTGACATGCTAGTATCATTTTGAGTTGGCTTCCCCTGACAATTGTTTATGAAGAATGGTAGTTTGTGCCCCTTATTCGTCTACTCCATATTACCTTTCTTCTTGTCTTCCCGATCCTTTTGAAAAGTTGATATTCCTCTATGTTTGTCATAGATTCACTTGTCTCTCCTTATTGATTCATCTAATGTCTTTGGATCATCATATTGTATATTATCATTGAATATTAAAGGTATCCCACTCATAAATCTTTCAATTTTGACATTTTCATCCTTGATGAAGTCAACATACTTCAAAAGATCTTAAAATATCCTTTCATACTCATCCATGGTCATACTCTCAATCTTGAGTTCAAATAAATCTTTTATCTTCCTATCATGATAATGCTTGGTTAAGTATTTCTTCTGAAAATACTTTTTTAACTACGTCCAAGTGATATTATTCTCACCAATGTGATGTAGTTAAAGGGGATGGTCCCACCACATTGATGTCTTTCCCTTGAGCTGGTAAATTGCAATTCTACCTTCTACCTATGAGAAAAAATTATTCAATTGAAAATATCTCATCTCCAACAACCAATTATTTTCATCCTCATATTTCTTGTGCTCATGATCAAAGGTATGAATTTTGATCTTATTCATTTCTCCTTATAGTCAATCTAGCCTAAACCTTCTAATATGCTTTCTGAAAAAGGATGGAATTGAACTAATGTTCTCCCTTCTAACTGACTATCTTGGTGAGTGATGTTGATGTATACCAACACTTATATATTCTCCCCTTGACTCTTTAACTTACTTGATTGTATATCCTTATCCAAATTTTTCTCTATTATGTCCAATATTTGCAACATCTTGATGTTGTTTCCATACTGATACTCCTTATATTTCATAAGCCTATCATTATCAACTTTATAACTTAGAACATATCTATGCAGACTCTTTATAGTTTGTACCAAGTTCATGCTTTCATCCTTTCCTTCTACATGCCCATTTGATTATGTCCCAGTATTACCCATGCTGACACACAACCCCCCAAATTCATATTCATGGCTATAAATTCTCTTTTCTTCTTCCATAAATATGGTCTCTCTCTAATACTCTTTCTCTATTCTATTTGTGTCCTTAACTTTCTGCAAAATTTGTATGCAACAGGATTTGTTAGACTATGTAATTTAACAAATCTATAAAACTTATGCATAGTTCTTCCCCACAAGTGAATTAGAATTATTCTTCTTGATTTCTTATGAATTTCACTATTCAATTCACAATTGTGGGTGTATACATTGATTCCCTCCTCTAATACCTTTCCAATGAATTCTTTCTTTCTCAATTATGAATCTACCCTAGACATTATAATATGATTTCTAACAAAATATGGACTTGAAATAATGTGTTCCATTCTAGTTGAGCATCTTGGTGAGTGATTATGATGTCTACCAACACTTATATAGTATCCCCTTGACTCTTTAACTTACTTGATTCTATCTCCTTCTCTATCTTTTTCTCTATTTTTTCCAAGATTTGCAACATCCTGATGTTGACGCCATATTGCTACTCCTTAGATTTCATAAGCCTCTCATTATCAACTTTATAACTCAACACATCTGTTTTTAGAATCTTTATAGTCTCTACCAAGTTCATTCTTTCGTCATTTCCTTCTCCATGTCCATTGGATTATGTCCTAGGATTATCCATGCTGACACGCGACCCCCCAACTTCATATTCATGGCTATAAGTTATTTGTGCCTCTTCCATGACTATGGTATCCTTTTGATATTATTTATCTATTATATTCATTTCGCTAACTCTCTACAAAAAGTGTATGGAATAGGATTTATTAGACTATGTAATTTAACAAATCTATAAAAATCATGCACATTTATGCCCCATAAGGGCATCATAATTATTCTTCCTTCTTTCTAGTGAATTTTACTATCCAATTAACTTTTTTGGGTGTATACATCGATTCCTTCCTCCAATACCTTTCCAATGACTTATTTATATCTCAATTTTGAGTCTTGATCAAAAAGTTATAGTCATTTTCTCATTACCCATTTCCTCCTTTTGCACACCTTTCAACCAAGTGTAATTTTTGGCTATGCCCATGCATTCCTTACACCAAATCCTTTAGTATTTTGAGAGGTTATGAATTGGGTTTATTAATGACCATATTTTGAAAAACCTTTTCAATTTTCATCTTCATCTAGGCTCCATAATGCTAGTTAGAACCTGAGGAATTTTTTGTCATTTTACTATTTTAAGCATTGGACGCTACAAGTGCCTTCTACATCCTCCTATGCACTTTTAGGTAACTATATTATTAATATAACTCCATTGATTTCTTCTATGACTAAATATATTCCCATAGAATATTATTTTGGGCCAAACTGACTTCCGAGGAATAATTTATGGCCTTTGGAGTAAATTGTTACCAAAATTTACCTTGCACTATTTTTCCTATAACTTCCTCATACAAGCTCCATTTGACAAACGATTTATCTCGTTGAAAATATATATCTGCTCTCTTTCAATTTTGAATAAAAAACTAAGTTTAATATTTGTAGACATAGTTTAGTACAAATTTAATCTTCTCAAAATGTTGTTTAGGCCTTAAAAAATGGCCTGCAAAAACATGACCTAGAAAACACTTTATTGTTTTGGTAATTTTCACTATTTTCTAAGAATTTTAGTTAAATTCTACTAAATAGGATGCTGACGTGGAATCCTAGGTCCACCTAGAACCATAGGATGACTCAATTTCATCCATCTGGCCACCCTATACCAACTCTTTAATCGTCCCACTCTCTAAATTATCTCCTTCTTCCTTCTCCCTCATCATCCTTTCCTCCACCCCACACACATTAACTTAGCTTTCAGGAACCCCATCCCTTGGTTTCTCATGTGGAAATTATTCATTGGGTCATCATGATGTTTGGGCCCCATCCCTCACCCATTTTTTGTGTTCAAGAAATTTATCACCACTCTGATTGAATGACAGAGCATTGAAATGGGTTGTGCATGATCAATGATAGGGATGTGATTTCACTACCTCCCCCGACTTGTCGAAAATTAATTGGAGGGGTGTTCTAAAAAGGATCCTGCCTGGTTTTCATCCTAGTTACATAATGGAATCTTGGTTATTTCTTCCCCCCCCCTCTCTTGGTGGTTTCCAAAACCACCAACGGAGCCCCCAAAAATCATGGTTTTGTGGATAAGGCTAGAACACCATCCACCATTGTGCCCCCACGCCACTGCCACTCGCACACCTACCACCTTCCAACAGTTACCACTATGTACCTAACACTATGTAGCTTCCAATATGGAAGTACACACCACCTCTACTAGATCATCGCCACATCACTTCCACGTGGCCTCCATGTCATGTTGACATCATTGTATAGAACAATATCCATTTTTTCCCAATTTTCAAATTTTCAAAAATTCCCAAATATGCATAATTTCATAATTCTACATAGACTGCCATGGGAGATATGATTTTAATCTCTTTGTGGCCAATTAATTTCTAGTGTATATGGACTCAACCTATGTACATGACATTTGACTCTTCCCCATCTAATTCCCCATGAATTTGACTGCAAAAATTAGGGTTTTTTCCCAATTTCACCCAATTTCACCCAATTTCTCCCAATCACGCTATGGTTGTACTATAATTTTCGTAATTCACCCAATTACAAGCTTGAAAAAATCCCAATTGGAGGTTTAAATTGAAATTTTTTAACTCATGGGCTCAATTCTTCCATAATTACACATGAATTCTAAACTTTTACTTCGGAACATTTTGTCAAATAAATTATGGGCATCCTTTGAACTATAAATCCTATAATTCATCTTCTTTCTATGGCTCATACAAGATCATTAATTAACCTGTGGCTCTGATAACACTTAGTATCATTCCTAGCCCCAATCTGGATGATGCCACACAGAAAATTCCTCTCTAATAAAATTTAATTAATAACATGCTAATGCATATGGAACAAATTTGCAGTGCAAATAACATACTGTTTATGCATAAACATGTACAATTAAAACATACGTAAAATATATAAACATAAAAACAACAATTGGTAAATAAGAACATAAAATAACACTCATATTTTGTGAAAACACAGAATGGTTGCAGACCTCATATGTTCCTCCTATCCATAGACCATGTTTCTGATAAACTCTCAGAAGCAGGTCACCCCTGAAATGACGCTAAAAGTCCACTAGGGAAAATGATTCCCAATATAGATTAAGGTAGAAACAAATACAGAAAATAAACTGGGGTCTAAGTACTAACTCCAAAAACCATTCTCATCTCACATCCTCTCATTCCTCACAACTTGTCCCACCACAAGAAGTGTAACCCTTCTCTACTCAAAAGCCCTTCGACTGTCCCAATTCCCTTCCAACTCTTCAAAAATAGATCATATAGGAAGTATCAAAGAACTATAGCACCTTGAACTAAAGGTTTCTCTCAGGGATGCAACACCCACCAACATAGAAAATCAGAAAAAAAATTCCTAGCATGCTCATGGGCATAACAACCCACTTCTTTAGCCCAAACAACCAAGGAATTACTGGGCACAATTAGCTGCAAAATCCCTCCAAGTATAGTTACAACTCATGAATGGACTCAATGTACGAATGGTAAGAGTGAACAAGAGGTAGATGAGAATGATTATATAATGATGGAAAATACACTAACTCCCCACTTTATGTAAGCATTTTCCCAACTTGACACTTCTCATGTCGCGAACTACCTTGTCCCTACCTTGTAATACATTCACAACTTTTAGGAACTTAGGATAAAATATACCATATGATTTAGACTTTAGGAATAATATATTATATTATTCTCTTGGCTTAGCCCCTCTTCCTAGACTCTTTGAACCCTTTCCCTCTAGTGTAGAGTTCTATCCCCCAATATTGATTTTTCTGATTGGTTTGCAGTAATGATGCATTTTATTAATAATCTAAGTGTGATTACATATTACAGTGATAGGCTCTCTAACCTTTTTGCACATAGTCTCTCCGACCAAATAATCACATAGGCACTCTAGCGCAAAATACCCTGGATCACTAGCCGATATGTACATTTACAATTGGTGTTCAACCTAGGGGTATTACAATAGTTTTGTTAGTTAAAATTTCTAAATGATGCATTTATTTTCTTGTATTCCTTTGTGTGATCATACATGAACTATGCACTAGAGGGAATTGTTGTTTATCATTAGTACATGTGTAATCTATGTGTTTGCTAGCTACACACACATACGATACACATGTATACTCTTACATTTAATTAATGTATTCATTTTTAAACTAGATCACTAACTATTTAATTGAATGTTTTAATGACTAAGTAAATTATATTTCATACCAAGTATCTAATATCATTAAATACCTTCTTTGACTTTGATTGATGTTTGGTATGATGAACTAAATGACTATGGTGAGTTGTCATGTACATTTTGGGGAAAATCATCAAATTTCATTTATAAGCTAGGATGAGAGTAAATAATTTTCATTTCATTTATTGTTATTTTATGCAAGTCATTTATATTTTAGTTTTATTTTAACTTTTCCAAAAAAATTCTAGGTAAGGGAGGTTGATGGCTAATAATGAGGTGGCCTAGGAGCCTTGGGGAAGGGGATATGTAAACTTGATAAATAGGAGATGGTGTTGAGAGGTTGAATTATTTATTCTAATAATCATGGTTAGAGAATATGTGCATTTATGTTCTTGGAGTCACCCACATAAAGGGCCAAGAGACCAAAAGGGTTCTTGGAGCTAGGAAGATGACTAGGCTCCTAGTTGTCTGGGAGGATAATCCTCTTGTTCCACTCTGGGAAAGTGGGAAAATAATGTTTGGAATCATATTCCTACTACTAACATGACTAATCTCAATTGTTCACCTTCAACAGAATAGCGAGGAGATATTTTATTAGTATGTAATTGTTATTTGTATGTTATTTCATTTAAAGAGTAAAATTTGTTACATCAAATCTTTTAATGCATGTCTATAAGTTGGACAATATTAATTCATAACATCCAATGGAGAGGTGCTACATCCGATATCAAATTTGTAGTTGAGATACTGAATCCTTAAGGGCCTTACTTATAGCTGAAAAGTAAATTTAAAAAAAATATTATACAACTTAATAAAATAGAAAGAAAGGAGTTTCACAAGATGGGATAGAAACCCATAAGTTTGTTTTCCTGAAGAGGTAATTACTCAAAAGGTTTTAAAGTGAGAAAGGGACTGCAAATTGGAATGTAATTATTTCCCTGCTGCATAGAAGAATATTCTACAATTTACATGTCATTTAAGACAATAGAATTGACCCAAAACTAGAAATAACCCTAAGAACTATAAATTACCTTAAAACTCTAAGAGACTACCAAGGAAAAACCCTAGAAAAAAAGGATGAGGGGTAAAATCATGAAGATGGGTAACACTTTTGTAAGAATCGAGTCTCTAAATTCCTAGCTGCATTTTTTTGGTCGAAATTCTTTACGTCAAATTGAACAATGCCCTCGAAAGTTGTGTACAATATTTTTCGGATGATTTTTTTCCCTGCGGTAACCATATTTCAGCGAAAATACTTTTCGACCGAAAGGTTTATTTTTAAGGGATTCCATTAAAAACTATGTTTCCGTTGAAAGAATATTTCGGTCGAAAACCTAAAAATGGGACTGTTTGCAGGAAACTACAAATTCTCTCCAACTTACTTCATCTTTGGAGGTATCGAACTCCTACAAATCCTCAGAATTTAATTTCTGAATTGATACCAACATTTTTAAAATTGAATCTACTTTCATTCAATATATTTTGTTTTCATTTTCATTGTTTTTATCTAATTTTATTTATTTTTTGTAAAAAAATCACTCCATAATATTTTTAGGTCACATTATGATTGAATGAAATGAAAAATTCATATCTCTAAAAATACACAGTGGAAAATTATGGAAAATTTATATTCAAAATCCTTAAACTGTTCTCTTCAAAAGGACATTTTTAGATTTTACTTTTAAGTAAAAATTAAGATAGATACATGGTCGGGGAAATGATGTGTTTAAAATCTGTAACTTTTTTAGATTAGTCAACTTCAAAAAATTCTAGAAATTATAGTATGCATTCGTTAGATTCAAAATTATAATCATCACAAAATAGAGTCTCTATATATTGTTGCAGTTTATTTGATTTTTCAAAAACAAAAGTTTTATAAAGGATACATTGTTTGGAGGGAAAATAAATCATTATTTTTCCCTTCATTTTTAAGGAACATTTTGTCAAACAATTGCCAAATAGACATATAAAATCTTAATAAAAAAATTTGAAAAATAGTTAGTAGAAAACAAACAAAATTCTTCACAAGTCTTTTGTTTACCGAAAATTGAAGAACCTGTTAAAATAAATAAAAAAATTCTCATAAAACAATAAAAACGCTTACCCATCTTCATAATGTTACCCCTAGGTAACCCTATTTACTATACAAATAACAAAAAATTAATATGATAAAGAAAAATAATATATATATATATATATATATATATATATATATTAAAAAAAATGAAATATCTTTTTTTAAGATTTTTTATCTAAAGCTAATAACATACATAAAACAAAACACATAATTGATAACATTATATTAAAATAAAACTAAAGCTAATCTAAACTCATCCATGTTAAAATTAAATAAATAAATGGATGATGGCATGCTCGTGAAAGCCTTGAGGTTGCGGGCCACGGATGAAATCTAAGGATATCCATTGCTGCCATACCTGTGCATCTAAGAAGGCCACAAATGATCCTGCTTTTCATTTGACTCTCTACGCACGAAACACACCAAACATTTAGCATTGTGGTCCATGTGAGTGTTGTGACCCATGTGACCGACTCAGTGTTGTAGGGAAACCTCAATGAAAACCCATGCCAAATTGATAATCAAGCCTTAACAATCATCGACTTAACCACTCCATTATCACTTCTAGTGTAACAGAAGGGATGTGCACCATCCATCTCATGTTGACTTGGTGGTCAACACTTTTTTCGAGACTTGTGATATGGTTTAATAACCACTTATGGATCTATAATTTTGGTAGTTGTATTATAAACTAATTGGTCAGCCTTTTGGTTTGATGATAAATCATGTTGACTTGGTGGTCAACACTTGTGATATGGTTTAATAACCACTTATGGATCTATAATTTTGGTGGTTGTATTATAAACTAATTGGTCAGCCTTTTGGTTTGATGATAAATGCGGGACACAATTGCTACTATAAAAGAAAAAGGTTGGTCTATCAATTTAACAAAAAACATGAACCAACAATTGCTATGGGAATCAAATGTCACATGTTCGAGTTTGCTCGATTGATGTCGAGTACCTCAATTGGTGTTAGGAGGAAGATTATTGACTTGGTGATCAACACCTTTTTTTTTCAGACTTTTGACATGGTTTAACATGCTCCATGGATCCTTAAATTTATTGTTTGTATTGAAAACTAACAGGTTGACCCTGGGCCAACCTCTCATTCCAACCTTCAAATTCTAACTTCTTCATTTCTTGAAAATGGAGATAATAATAATATCGCATGAGATCCATTGGGCGTGAGGGAATAACCAACAATTATTTTTTTTAATTGAAGAGCGTATAGAAAAAATTATCACCAAGTTGTGTTCGGAAACCATCGCACCCTGGCCATTGTACGTTCAACCCACATGATATGCACAAATATCAAGATGATATGCACGAACACTTTTTGCTTTATGTCGACCACCTTTGACCAAATATCAAGATGATATGCACAAACACTAAGAGGATCCGATCCCTTGATGGAAACCCTGGTCTCTCACGCCGAGGAGTGTCTCCCTTTGTTGCACCAATTTAACCAGCTCTTGCCCATGAAGCCAAGGTCAAGCCTGCGTGGATAAAAAGTATGTTTTATAAATTGTTTTCCCTTAACCCATATTACCAGGTGCATTGAGATGAAATAATATGTGGGCTTGGCAGCCATGGACGTGCCCTCGAGGTAGGAAGTCGTGGACCTTGGGCCATACCCTAAAAACCCTCTAGCGAAAGAGGAAAATAAAATTTTGGAAAGGAAAATGGATCGGGGATGGGGAAGACCTGTTTTGTTTTGTGTTTTCTTTTTCTTTTTCTGTCATGAGGATATATAGGGAAGGTACACGGGCCTCATAGAAGGTCACACGTAGCTTAAACTTTTTTTAAGAATTTCGAATTTTTGCTTATTATTCATTATTTAATTATTAGTTAATAATTATTAATAATTAGAGCACCTGAGTGGGTTCAATGGTCAAGAACATGTGTTATCTTCGAGGAGGTCACAAGTTCAAAACCTGTGGGGTAGGAATGTTCATATTAACCCGTTGTGACAAAGTAATTATATATATATATATATATATATATATATATATAATATGGTGTTTGGGGAATTTAACAACTAATTAATTAATTATGGCTTTGTAAAAGAGTTTTGCCTGGTTGGTTAAGTACTTASAATATTTTTATTTAATATTTTAATAAAAAAGTTTCACCTTGATTCGGGATTTGGAACATTTTTACATAATAATTTAATAAAATTCATGAAACACAATTGAAAGAAAAAAAACTAAGAGAATAAGGATAAATGAGAATTTATCGTCTTTTTTAAATCACTCTCTCCAAAATATTTTTTCCAAACTGTTAATTTTTTTTTTTTAATAGATAGTTAACAATTAACTTACTTGTAAGCTTTAATGTATTGTATTTATGTGACGGGAAATAAAGAAACAAGTGATTTGGCTAGTTTTAACATATTTGGGCATAGATTAGTGTAGGAGTGAAAATTGGTTTCCTAAAAAGGACTCTATATATTTAAAGTGGACAATATAAACTTAAAGTAAATCGAAGCTTTAATGTATTGTATTTATATGACGCGAAATAAAGAAACAAGTGATTTGGCTAGTTTGGGCATATTTGGGCATAGATTAGTGTAGCAGTGAATATTTTTTTTTTTTGTTTGTTAATTTGTGCAGGACCTGCGATTAACCTGTGGCTTGAGAAACCGCGACTCAAGGGCATCTAAGCCGTCAAAATCATCCGGGGATCGCACCCGGCCTGAGCCACACCAACCCTTAACATGGTTAGATTTTTTGTCCCCGCAGGTTTCGAACCGGTGACTTTAACATCACGGAGTGGCTTAACAACACACTCCGTCACCGACTGTCCTACACCTCGGGGACTGTAGCAGTGAATATTGGTTTCCTAAAAAGGACTCTATATACTAAAAGTGGACAATATATACTTAAAGTAAATCGAAACTTTAATGTATTGTATTTATATGACAGGAAATAAATAAACAAGTGATTTGACTAGTTTAGACATATTTGAGCATAGATTAGTGTAAGAGTGAAAATTGGTTTCCTAAAAAGGACTCTATATACTTAAAGTGGACAATATATACTTAAAGTAAATCGACAAGACTTAAAGTAATACTTTACAATAAATTGTCAACTAGGAAAACTAGGATCCATGTCTCAATCAATTAATGTATAAAACACTGATTTGTGATGCTCCTATTTGCACTTAAAGTAATACTTACATTAAATTGTCGACTAGGAAAACTATGATCCGTGTCCCAATCAATTAATGTATAAAATACCAATTTGTGATGCTCCTATTTTGAAGAAATAAGTTAATGATAAAAATAAAATCTTTTCTTTGTATTTATATATTATACATGCAACGTTATGATAAACAATGGCATCCAAGTGTCACATATTCATAGGTTATGTTAAATCAACACATTATATGGTGCTAAGTAATCAAATCATCTCATTACAAAGTTTTAAATCATAAGCCATATAAAGGTGTTTTATTAAACAATAGTGGAGGATCTAGACTGAAACACCTTCAAAATAAACAATAGTAGGTCTAGTTAAAAGGGAACACTACAATAATTGAGATTCAAATCTCCTCGTATATTAAACCAAAAAAATATTATGTATTAAAATATGAATGATTGAAAATAATTGTAAAATTGATGAAAGTAAATTTTAGTCATTATTAAAATGGTGCAAAGTTACACTACCTTCTTAATATTAAAAATACTGTGATATTTTTAATAAAAATTATTAAACACATTAAAATGATTTTAACACTATTAACTTATGAAGAGTTCAAATATCTATGTCAATATAATGTGAGTTATATAACATAAAATTTATTGGTGGAAATAATTATAAAATTGATGAAAGTAAATTTTAGTTATTATTAAAATGGTGCAAAGTTACACTACCTTCTTAATATTAAAATTACAATTACTGTGATATTTTTGATAAAAATTATTAAACACATTAAAAATGATTTTAACCACTATTAAGGTGCTGAAGAGTTCAAATCTCTATGTCAATATAATGTGAGTTGTATAACATAAAATTTATTGTGTATCGAGAAAGCTAGTGAAAAAAAATATGAAGTTAGCAAAAAAATATGTAAAATGCAAATCTCTTTTCTCATATTGAATTAGTAAATTATTTTACTATATAAATTTGGTTTTTAAAGTTTACTATATATTATGCTAAAACTCCTTATCTCTAAAGAAAAGTAGTGAAAATAATTATAAACTTTACAAAAGAAATTTTAGTAAATATTAAGTTGAGACAAAATTCAAATTTCTCTTAGCGCAAGGAAGGTCATTGTACCATGTCAATATAGATTTGAGAAATTTCTTATATAGAGGTGACAAAATGATATCCATACATTTTTTAAAAAACAAGGGAGGTTGATGGCTAATATTGAGGGTGGTTGAAGAGACTTGTGGAAGGGGGTGTGGAAACTTGATAAATGCGAAAGGAGGTTGAGAGGTTGGATTGTTCTTGGAAGAATTATTTCTTGTGAAAATATCCGTTAGAGTGTGTGTGCGTTGTTTCTCTTAGAGTCATGGGCACAAAGGGACAAGAGACCGAAAGGTTTCTTCACTCCGATCAAGTGGTAAAATAATGCTTGGAAGCAAGTTCCTACTACTAGAAGAACTACATTGCAACTAATCAACATCAACAAACTAGGGAGGAGGTATTTTGTTAGTATGTAACTGTTTTTTTTTTTTTGTTATTCTATTTAAAGAGTAAAATTTGTCACATCAAATAATTTAATGCATGTGTGTAGAGGTTATAAAATATCATTTTGTAGCATCCCATAGAAAGGTGATAAATTTGATATCAATCTGTAGTTGAAATACTAGAGCCTTAAGGGACTTACCTAAAAATATAAATTTAAGTAAAAATACCATACAATTTGGTAAACCAGAAAACAAGGATATTCTTAAGCTCAAATAAGAACCTAGAAGTTTATTTTCCTGAAGAGGTAATTATTTTTTTCTTTTATAATAAAAAGGTTTTATAGTGACCAAGGGACTTATTTCTCTACTACAGAGTAATATATCCTACAATTTACATGTCATTTAAACCAATAGAACTGACCCAAATCTAGAAATAACCCTAAGAACTATAAATTACCCTGAACCCCTAAGAAACTACCTAAGAAAAAACCCAGAAGAAAGGGATGAGGCAAGACGAAAATAGTCATGTTGACATGTCGGGCCCTTGTCCACATGTTCTATCCCTTTTCCACCTGTTTCATCCCTATTTATTGTAATAATGACAGACAAATAAGCTTAGACATAGCATTCTTTTCTGTAGAAAATGAAAAATATCTAGTAAATTCTTTTTATTACTTATTCTTAAAAAAAATAGATCTGTAGATTTTTTAACTTCAAAACAAGATAAGGACTCACATTCTTAGCTAAAATAGATTGGAAATTATATATATAAGGAAATGTCTTTTTCTAGATTTTTTTGTAGGTGTGTGTTTGTGTGTGTGTGTATATATATAATTGTCAAACTTCATTTATAAGTTAGTGTGAGAAGAAATACTTTTTGTTTGATTTATTTTTATTTTATTAGGTCATTTATTTTTTAGTTGTATTTTAACATTTCCCAAAAAAGAACTAGATAATAGAGGTTGATGGCTAATAATGAGAGTGGTTGAGAAGACTTGCAGAAGGGGGTATCAAAAATTGATACATAGAAGAAGTGGATGAGAGGTTGGATTATTCTTCGAAGAATTATTTCTTGTGAAAAATCTTGGCTAGAACATATGTACATTTCTATTCTTGAGTCATGCGAATGGAGGGCCAATAGATGGAAATGTTTCTTGGAGCTAGGAACTTGGCTAGGCTCCTAATTGAATAGGAGGATAATTTTGTTGTTTCTCTGTGGGAAAGTGCAAGAATAATGCTTATAAGCATCTTCCTACTACTTATAACAACTACATTGAAATTAATCAAGTTCAACAGTCCAGGAATGAGGTATTTTATTAGTATGTAATTGTTATCTTTCTACTATTCCATTTAAAGATTAAAAATCATTACATCAAATCTTTTAATGCATGTGTATAAGTTAGAAAATATTATTTCATAGCATCCCATGGAGAGCTGCCACATGAAGGACCTTATTTTCCTCCCCCAATAATCGTCGAGACCTTGAGACACATCTCTACTATACAATAACTCTTAATGGAACCCCTATCCCATTCAGATACGAAAGACCCATTTTAGAGACTCTTTGTTGTAATCCAAGTCCTTAATCATGACCCATTATTCAAAGAATTTTTTTTAGGGTCTAGGCCTTGGATTTCTCCCCAAACCATGATGCAGACCTCAAGACCCATCATTAATGCACAAAACATTGAAATGGTACCCATAACTCACTCAAAGGACAATGGTGCCTTGTGGAGGAAATGTTATGTGGTGTAAAACATCATTTTTGTCCCTTGATCGTTAAAGGCTTCATAAAGGACCAAAGAACTTTTTTTTCTCCTTTGACCATGACTAAATACTTAACGCACAAATCCCTTCACACAAGCATTCATAATGATACCCATAAAGAGAACTCATTATGGTTTGAGGTCATGAGCATGGCCAACCATTCATATAGATCCATATATGGTGCAAGACCCTTGTTTTCTTCATTCAATTATGACCAGTTCTCTAAGATCCATCCATAATATGAAAAACTTTCTAGTTTAAAGGGTCTATGTTGCGGTTAATGGCCTTGATAATGAAACATTAACTCAAGAATCTTAATTTATAGCCTAATTCCCTCATTTTCTTTGCCAACCATGGTCTAACACCAATCCTCAGATAGAAACCTTATATTGGCACCCATATCCCACTCTAAGGATAATGATCTCTTATATAGGGCATGGTTTGTGGTTTGTGGCCTTGTTAGTGGCCCTTGGTCCCTAGAAGCTTCAACTAGGGCCCAAAGGCCTTATTTTACTCCCACTCCCATTGATAAGGCCTTGATATTCATCCCTACTATCCAAGGAATTATAGGATTAATCATATTCCATTTGGAGATTGAGAATCCCCTTTAAGAGTCCACATCGTGGTTTCAATCCCTATTCATGGCCCATAAGCCATACAAACTTTGTTTAGAGATTAATTCCCTTGTTTTCCTCCTCTTACAATGGTAACTCTCCAAAAACCTTCCATCACGTGTAAAATCTTATAAGAGTACATGTATCCTTGCGAAATATCCTTGTTAGAGGGTGGTATCTATCATGGCCTAAACATTCATTTTCTATTCTAAAAAAAAAAAAATGTAAAGACACAAAATGATCATAAGATAAATATACAAATGTCTAGTAGAAAGTAATTTTTTATGTTGAGAATAATTTCTTTTATGTTGAAAATTATGAGTATATGCATTTTTGCAAGTGTGTTCTTACCATCAACTTAGTGCTAGCACCCAACTACTAAGCTCTTCCCAACCCTTGTTTGCAATGATGCTCATTTGTTGGTAAAGTTTTAATGGTGTTTCAATGTTTTATCTATCATTATATTATATAGTAAAAATGGAATAAATTCAACTTTTATTTAATTAATTTTTTTTGAAATTCTTGTTCATATAAATTGATTATTAAATAAGTTTTGACATGGAAATATTAAAATGAACAACTTAATAAATTAAAATTGTATTTAATATATATATATATATATAAGTTTTTTAAAAAATTATAATTTGATTTTGATTAATGGAAAATTAAAAATAAAATAATATTTTCAAAAATTTTGATTTATTTTAAAAATTCCATGTCATCCTAATTTTTAAAATTAAAATTAAAATTTACTTTGGAAAAATTCTGATTAAAATAAACCTATTTTGTTTTTACTGAATTATTAACTCATTCCTAATTCACTCGATTAAAATAAACGTAATTTTTTTAAACTGAATTATTAACTCATTCCTGAATTATGTAACTATACACAGCTAGAAAACTTATATACATTTTATTACTGAATTATTAACTCATTCCTAAATTATATAACTATACACAGCCAGAAAACATTGAATTACCAAACGACATTTCCATAAATATAGAGAAAATGTCAAATTTTCACCAAACAACCTAAATAGCGACGAGATGTTAATGTTTAGCAAACCAATTACCATAAATATGACGAAATTTTAATGTTTTGAAGAATTAAAAAGTACAATATATTTTATAATAAAGACAAACATTTATTACAAGTCTCCGTGGCTAAGGTTTTTCATCTCATTTTCCTTATTACGTCCTTATTACCTCTTAATGGAGTAATTTCCAGTAATTTTCTCTCTTTTCAGGTAAAAAAATGGGTCTGGATCTGGTTAGATTTTAGAAATAACTTGAGTTTGGTATGGATCAAAGTTCCATGCAATTCAAAACCATATCATAGGGGTTTTGCCTCATTTTAAATCAACTCATATACTCAAAACATCAATCAAACTTTATGGTATATTTCATAATAAAGA
>JZKD02S2325045.1:103205-113764 GCA_000966675.3 Picea glauca
CTGCACGCACTCCTTGCGGCAAATCTTCAACAACTTCTAAGTGTTGAAGTCCTTCGACTCTGCGCACTCCTGCCGCAGCAGTCTCTCAAATCCTTTGCTCAGAATTGCAACTCCGAGACTTCGCTTGGCCTGCGCATTCCTTGCATGGCACTGCGACGCTCTGCACCTTCTGAGATGAATGAGAACAATAGTGAACTCTAATTGAACCCTTCTGTCGACGCACTCCTTGCGGACAATTCAACTGCACTCCTTGTAGGAATCTCTTGGCTCAATTAGAGAAACAATTGAAGCTCATTCACATTCCCTCTTAGACTTCTATTCAACCATGAAATCACATACACAACATATAAAAGCAAGTGTATAACAGAAATCAAACATTCATGAGCATAACATCATAAATACACGGAGAATAACACAATCCATGAATTTGAATCAAAGCTTCTTCTATTAATTCAATATCTGTACATGGGTGTTCTTCATACACTTCTCTGCATGCTCTTCTCTCTGAATGCTCTCAATGATGATGTTACAATGTACAAAGGAGGGTGTCTATATCCGTTTTCCCTCTTGGACTCTAAAGCTATCAAATCTACAATTAAAATCTACCTACCAACATTAACTAAAATAAATGTTGTCTATCTACCTAAAGGATGAGAGCTATCCGCTCAAGTTCCATTACAATATACAAGTGTGCTTCATTAAATGACTCATTTAAGATCGCGCAACAAAGTCCAAAGAATTTTAAAAAACTTGGGTTGGTTTGTCTAGCTGATCTCCGCTTGATGTGTTGGCTTGCTTGATGAGTCGGTGATGCTCCTGCATCAGTTTCATGGCTACAAAAAGGACATTAGGTAATTGTCACTAAACAATGTCTAGTTGAATTTAAAATAGGAGGATATAAGGATAAAATATTGTGTGATGTCATTCCCATGGATGTTTGTCATCTATTGTTGGGTAGACCGTGGCAATATGACATAAATGTGGTTCATGATGGGAGAAAGAACACATACACCTTGGAGAAAAATGGGAGAACGCACATGCTATTGCTGATCAAAGATAAAGAAGTGAGACCAGAGGTGAGAAACACTGTACTTCTGATGAGTGGGAAGGAACTTCTTAATGAGGATAAGAAGAAGGAAGAAACACAATTTGTTGTGGTCAAGAAACCTAGAATCATTTTGACTAGTACAGGAGTGGATGATTTACCAAAGGAAATCCAGGAGTTGTTGGAAGAGTTTGTTGATATAGTAGTGGAAGAACTACCTCATTCATTACCACCGATCAGGAGAATAATCCATCACATATATCTTATACCTGGAGCCAGTTTACCAAACAAAGCAGTGTACAGATTGACGTCGCAGGAGAATGAACAAGTCAAGAGGCAGGTCCAGGATTTAATGGACAAAGGATTGATTCGAGAGAGCTTGAGTCCATGTGTTGTTCCAACAGTGCTCAACCCAAGGAAATATGGAGGTTGGAGAATGTGTACAGACTCAAGGAAGATCAATAATATCACCATCAGATACATATTTCCATTTCCGAGGATGGATGACTTGATGGATTGCTTGAGTGGAGCAAGATTTTTTTCAAAAATTGATTTGAAAAGAGGATACCATCAGATTTGGATGAGAGAAGGTGATGAATGGAAGACAACATTCAAGACGAATGAGGGGCTATATGAATGGCTTGTTATTCCATTTGGCTTAAAAAATGCACCCAGTAATTTCATGATATTGATGAACGAAGTCCTGAAGGATTTCATAGGGAAATTTGTCATTGTATATCTTGACTATATATTAATTTTCAGCAAGACTGAAGCAGAACACTTAAAGCATTTAGCTGCAGTGATGAGAATATTACAATAAGAGAAGGTTTTGATTAATGTGAATAAATCATCATTTATGAGGACAAAACTCGTTTATTTGGGTTTTGTTATCTCCGCAAATGAGCTGAAGATGGATCCGGAAAAGGTGAATGCAATTAAGAATTGGCCATCGTCGAAGAGTGTGTTTGAAGTTCATAGCTTCCATGGTCTAGCTAGTTTCTACAGAAAATTCATCCTAAATTTTAGTGGCATTAGCGCACCAATGATGGATATGGTGAAGAAAAGACACAAAGCTTTTCATTGGACAGAGGAAGCAAAGAAGAGTTTCAATCTGCTGAAAAAGAAGATCATTGAGCAGCCAATTTTGGTTTTTCCAGATTTCAACAAGACATTTCAGGTCAAGTGTGACACAAGTGGATATGCAATTGGAGCGGTCTTGAGCCAAGATGATAGGTTGATCGCATACTTCAATGAGAAACTGAATGAAGAGAAGGTTAAATACTCCACATATGACAAGGAATTTTATGCAGTCATACAAGCACTGAAGAAATGGAGGCATTATTTGGATCCTAAGCAGTTTGTTTTGTATAGTGATAATCACGCTTTACAATTCATGACTCAACAAGAGAAATTGAACCAAAAACATGCTAAATGGGTTGAATACATGCATAATTTTACTTTTGTAACTAAGCATTTTTCTGGAACTGTTAACAAAGTTGTTGATGCTTTGAGCAGGAAATGTTTACTTATGCAGGAATTCAGAGTCAAAACTTTCGGTTTTGATAACCTCAAAGAGATGTAAAGAGATGACCCAAATTTTAAGGAAGTGTATGAGGTGTTTGAGAATCCAATTCTCAGGGACAGAAGTCAGTGGAACGAATATATGATCCAGGATGGATTATTGTTCAGAGGCAATTATCTATGTATTCCAAAATCCTCCATCAGGGAGAATCTACTGAAGGAAAAACACGGTGGAGGATTGGCTAGACACTTCGGTTAGGACAAAACATTCTCAAAGTTGAATAGCTCATATTATTCGCCATGGATGAGGACATACGCTAAGAAATTTGTGGACAGATGCATAATTTGTCAGCACACAAAAGGTAAAAGGAAGAACACAGGGTTATACCAACCATTACCCATACTTGAGAGGTCATGGGATGTAGTGAGCATGGATTTTATATTGGGACTACCAAGGACACAAAGAGGATATGATTTGATCTTTGTGGTAGTTGAAATATTTTCCAAGATGGCACATTTCATACCATGCCAGCAAACTAGTGACGCAACTCACATTGCGAATCTGTTTTTCAAGGAAGTCGTCAGACTTCACGGCTTGCCCAGGAGTATCATTTCTGATCGGGATACCAAGTTCATGGGACATTTCTGGAGGAATTTATGGAAGAATCTCGGGACGAGTTTGTATTTTGGATCAGCGTATCATCCTCAAATGGATGGACAGACAGAGGTTGTGAACAAAAGCTTGGGGGATTTGTTGAGGAGCCTAGTGACTGAACACCATAGTCAGTGGGATCACATTCTACCACAAGCGGAATTTTCTTACAATGACTCACTCAACAGAAGCACGAGACAAATCCCATTCCAAATTGTATATGAAATGTAGCCAAGGGGAGTTTTTGAATTGAGATATTTGGAACAAACTGAATTCAGAAGTGCTAGTGCAGAGAATTTTGCAGAATCAATGAAGGAGCTTCACAGCCGAGTTAAGGAGAGGTTGCAGAGTTCAAATCAAGAATACAAGTGCAGAGAAGATCAACACATGTGAGAACTTCAATTTGAAGTTGGTGATCTGATTCTTGCACATCTGAGGAAGGAAAGGTTCCCAAGGGGAACACATAATAAGTTAAAGATGAAAAAGATTGGACCATGCAGAGTCATGAAGAAACTTGGGACAAAAGCATATGAGATTGAATTACCTGATGGGATTGGAATTTCACCGATATTCAATGTTGCATATTTGTACCCTTACAAAGTTGAAGAAGCAGGAGAAGAAGGTGAACAGATAGAAGTTCAATGGACAAAACAAATTCCTGTAGCTAAAAGGCCACATATGGAAAGCATAATTGACAAAAGGGTTAGCAGGAAGACCAGGAAGAAAGAATATTTTGAATACTTGGTCAAATGGAAAAGACATCCAATTGAAGATGCCAGTTGGGAAGATGAAGCAGAAATTTGGAAGCATGGACAGACCGTGCAAGAGCTCATGAAAAGGAGTTCATGAAAATTTTCAAGCGAGGGAGTATGATGCAAGAGCATCGTGCAAACCCAAAGCGTGTGACTAAGCCAAATAAATAACTAGACGTGCAGAGGAAGAAAAAGAGCATGTTTCGATAGGACCCATTTTGAATTTTGAATCAAAGTCATTAATGTAATAGTTAAGAGGAACGTACTCGCATTTATACTCCGGAGATTGTAAACGAACCTGGGGAAATTCTCCCATCCATCTTTTGTATTAAGGCATTTAAGCCAGTTAATGAAAGTAGGTAGGTTTGAATGATAGATTAGACAGTTTTAGAGCATAGGAGGGAAAACAGATATAGACACCATCACCATTGTATCATATTAGTTGTATCATTAACACATTAGCATATCACAGAAGAAGAGAGCTGTAGAGGAGAAGTCCATGTACAAGAGATTTGGATTAATGAATGAAGCTTTGAATTAGAATTCATGGTGTTATGATGTTTTTTGTTTATACATGGTGAATGGTATGCTTACAGTTGGCTTACTCTCTCTGTTTATGCATTTATTTCAATGTTGTGTATATGTATGATTTCATGTTATGTGTATGAAGTCTAAGAGAGAAAGATAATAAGTTTCAATTGTTTCTCTTCCTGAGTGAGAGAAGTTCCTGCAAGGAGTGCAGTGAAGCGTCTGCAAGGTGTGCGTTGACAAGGTTCAAAGTTTATCTCTGAAATTTCAGGAGGGATACCATTGTTCTCATTCCATCCGAAGTGCAGGTGAAGTACAAAAGTTGTGCAAGGTGTGCGCATGTTGCTTGAAAGCTTAAGAATTATCAAACAAGGGGAGGGTTGAAGGACTATTGTTGCAGGGAGTACAGAGAGTTGAAATATCAATACCTAGGAGTATTTGATAGACTATCACAAGGAGTGCGTGCAAGAGTTATTTCAAGGCTTGAAGTTGCCAAGTTAAAGCTCAGGAGGGATAACACCTTTGAACATTTCAAAGGAGGATCAAGATTGAAATACTTCAAAGGGAGATGAGGGTCGAAGTCATCCAACAGAAGTAAAGCTCAAAGGGGAGGACATTGGCTTACTTCGCAGAAACGATTTAGGAGAAAATAAGCGGTTGAAATTCCTTGTGGAGAATTCATGAAGTTGTGAAGACCGTGGGATCCAGAGAAGTTGTAGGGTGGTTAGAGGTAGGTGAACTCATGACTCTAGGATCTAGAATCAACGTGGACCGTTGATCATGCTTTGCGTAATCCGTTAGATCATTTCGACATTTCGGGGTTCCTGATGACAAGAAGTTGAGCACAACGGAACGAAAGTCCCAAAGTCACGAGTTGAGACAAGAATTGGCATGGAGTTTCAGGATTTTAGCACTTTGGGGGTCGGGAAACGAAGGAGATAGTGTTTTGGGATAGAGATTTTTGAACACCTGATACCCAGAAGCCCAAAATAAAGCAGGTCATCAGATTGAGCCAAGAGCTTTTGCGAATGCATTGCACATCTATCAGGTGGGGATCGCAAGGGTGACAGGTGGCATGTACTCGCACATTGAGGGGTCAACTCATAGTTTTCCTATCAAATCTTGGGATTTCACAAAGGAGGAGCATGAAGGCTCTACACTCCAACTCGCGAGGTTGTGAGTTGTGAGAAGTGTGAAAGGGAAGTCAGACTATCGCTGACTATCGCATCTCGGGATTTCATAGGAAAATAGCACAAGAGATCAATGTTTCAATTCATGAGATTGCAAGTTTCGAAAGATGCTTGTGTTAGGGAGGTTGTGGTTGTGTGGAGGTGAATATCGTACCTTGTTCTTGTTCACATAAGGGGGTTTCAGAAGGATCTATGGATCGATTCGTTGAAGGTTCCGATCGGGATCCGAAAGAGCCACTTCGGTTCAAGGAGATTTAAACGATCCTGTGAGCGGATCTTGGCTCGAGAGCTGGAGGTTTGCATCAGTATGGAAACTTGATAAATAGGGAGAAGAAGTAGAGAGGAGGATAGGATGGAGAGGTTTGAGCATGATGAGAGCTTGTGAAATTTTTGGAAGATATAATTCTTATGATAGTTTTCTTTGAGCATTTGTGCTTTGCTATTATTGGAGTCATGGGCACAAAGGGCCAAGAAATCGAAAGGTTTCTTGGAGCTAGGACGTTGGCTAGGCTCCTAGTTGGTAGGGAGGATTTCGTTGTTTCACTTTGGGAAAGCGAGAAAAGAATGCTTGGAAGCGCCTAGGACTACATTGCAATTGATGAGCTTCGAGAAACTAAGGAAGAGGTGTTTTTCAGTGGTATTTGTTGTTGATATTTTGTGTATACTTTTTTTTTAAGTTGCAAATTTTAGAGTTAACCTATTACTTATTTCATCATGCTATTTAGATTTATCATTGAGAAAATGTAGAAGAATTGTGTAAATGAAATGAAATTATGTTAAAGAAAAGTTGTTATTGTGTATCTATAAAATGAAAGACTAATTGTTTAACATCTTGGATGGGTGTTACATATGGTATCAGAGATTTGGTTTGAATATTAGGACCTTAAGGGCCATACTATGCCAACAATGTGCAATAACATAGATCATATAATTTCAACACTTTATAAGAAAAATGCATTAATGGTGCAAACCTTCAAGATTTATATAATAGATAGTTCAGTATTCAATTTTTATAGAAGATAATCAATTTCAAAGATGGATCTACTTCATTAGGGCTCTCAAATGAAGTTGAGCCTATTTTATTTTCCCTATATCCCATAGACCGTGTCTCTCATTTGGTTAACTTAATCCTTTGAATTACTAATTGTATTTTCTTTTTACTACAAATAAATGGTTCTTCTCCATTACAGTTCACTATTAAAAAAAAAAAAAACTTAGATGCAATAGATAGTTTTCTATAGAGTTTAAAACACTTTGTGATAGTTTTCATGCAAATCCCTTGAGCAACTTCGGAAAACATTATGTCTCATTATATGTTTTCATTATTTCCAAAGCATTGACTAATGTAGTTAATAATTATCCTTCATGTATGTATGATGATATGGAATTCACAAATAAACTAAGTGATATTGATGACCAGAAACCATGGATGGATAACCGACCACAAAGATAAATAACCATTTGAACAAAACTCAAATATTAGAAAACCTCAATTTTAGTGTGTTATAAAGAGGTATATGATGTCTATTGTTTCGAGGTGCCATCTGGACAATATCAAAGAGGTGTCATGGCTTGGAGAATTGGTTTTCAGGCTCTGGGAAATGCTTCAGGTGTAACAATACAAATTTCAATATCTATGCCTGAAATCTTACATCATTATCTACTATGCCTTCAAAATTTCTATTTTTTGTGATCCTCCTTTGAGAGTCTTAATTTGTTTACGATTTTAACACTTTTTATTACTCGATAAATAAAAACTTTGTAGTTATCATTTACCAATTATTTTACTGCTGGATTGTCTAAGGTATCTACCATTTTAGTGCAGTCAACTAGAACGCAATTTTGAATAGTGAAAGTTTCAGGATCATTTAAACTGACTTCAGGAGTTCAAGTGCTTAAAAGGTAGAAACTGGCCCTTTGCATAATTAGATTGGTAAGGAATGTCTATCTCATCCTTACTCTGTGATATGCTCTTGCAGATAAGAAAGTTAGTAGAGAACAAACACACTTGCACAAGAACTTGATATGAAGTCCAGGGAAAGTACTGAATCTGATAATAGGCACTGCTCTATTTCCAGTAGTAGAAACTATTCAGCAATTGACATGTCTGTGGATAGAATGAGCCCTCGAAAAACTATGAGTAGTAGCCATGTTGATGATGTGTACTCTTCCCAATAATGTGCAAATGGGAGTTATGATGGTTTGAATTTTTCTTCTTCTTCAGAAGAAGAGGTAGAAACAGAAGTCCATGAAAAAGAGTTGTATACTTATTTTTCTGTGTTAAGAGATTTGCATGTTTCTAGGCCCTTAAGTTGGGACCAAGAAGCATTGTTGACAAATCTATGTCTGTCACTTAATCTCTCTAATGATGAGCATTTACTTGAGCTGAGACAACTTTGCTCAAGTCAAGCCACGTAAAATTAATTTCTAATCGGTTTCATAGTTCTTCTATCCAAACAACCACCACAACTTCGATCTCTCTTTGTGTCACCATGCCATGCTATTTCAAAACTTTCTAATATGCGTGTACCCAGTTCCACAATTGTTTTTTTAATTGTGAAGTTGTTCTTCACTGGCAGTCGAAGATTGCTTTGGCAGAAGTGTCTCCCAGATTCTGGATTGGAAATGGCCTACCAATCATCGCCACATAAATGGTACTAATGAGAACTCTTTTGTTTAATACTTGTGTGAGATTGGTGTATCCATGGGCTATATGAAAATGAGAGGCGGGCCACCAAATTTGAGAGTACTTACCTGAAGGATTGCTCTTACCCTGGCATAGTATTCCATAGATTGTAGTTGACGATTATCATGCTATAATTAAGGCTATTGTTGTTCAAGACTATCGTCTGCAATATGAGATACTCATCTCCACTGACATTAAGCAAAGAATAGCTTCTCCGATCAAAGTGTAACTGAAATTGAGGATCACCATAGTCGTTGTTAATTTTCCCAAAAGGATATTTGAAATCAAAGTTCCCACATATATCCCAATAACATTCTTGGTAGTGACTGCCAGTACATAATATTGGGAAGTAGAGGAGGATAAGGGAAGATGCAACAAGAAAGCAAACTTGATAAACAATGACTTTCATTGAATTGGTAAGGACGACCATGTACTTTGATACTCTGCGATCTGCTCTTGGAGATAAGAAAGTTAGTAGCAGGAGATTCTGCAAAGAAGATGAAGGAGATGGAATTGGAGTGAGTGGGCTTGAAATGAATGGAATGGAGTTGTAGTGCAGAAGATGACATAGTCAAAATGCCAATTATACTTTCCTTGAATTATTATGCCAAAAAAAAACTAGAATCCCATGTGTTTTTTTAATTCCACGAACTAGCTTGTGGCTTCTCTAGCTCGTCAGATTATTAATGATCTATAGTGCTATTATTAAAAAAAATTCTGAATAAATTGGATTTAAAAAAGATTTCATGAATAGATTGGCTTGTTTTGTAATTAATTCTTAGGAAGATTGCTTGAATAAATTGGTTTCTATGTCATTAATGCTTTGGTCTGAATAAATTGGATTTAAAAGATTGAGTGAATAAATTGGCTTGTTGTGTAATTAATGCTTAGGAAGATTTCATGAATAAATTGGTTGCTATGTCATTAATGCTCATCCTGAACATATTGTACATTGTACTCATTGATTTCCATCCATTGTATCCATGTTCATGAAATCGTATCAACAATTAGGAATTGATAACAATCCCAAATTTATTGTGAGGCAATATCTCACATACAATAAATATTCGTTGTAACCTAGTTTATTGACTTATCGACTATCTGTGCTAACCTATTTCTTTAACGTATCAAGTGAAGTGATTAATAAGTGTAAAAGAAAAATATAGCAAACCCCTGTACTTCAAAGGAAAAGTTGAATATGCTACAAAAACACCAGGATCCTTTCCTGCTCCTTGGTTTGAACCATGACCAGTTTCTCCACTGGAAGCAGGGTTTGGGCTTAGAGAGCCACTAGCAGTGCTCAAATCTGTGAACTTTGTTCGAATTTGTTTTTTTTTTTTGCCGAGATTCCACCAAATCCAAGTCAAACTCTTACACCTTCGGCCTCACCAAATGGTTCTCCAAACCGAGTCTGGCAACTTTGGTCCAAATCTTAAACAACACATAAGATATGGACCTGTCGTGCATCATCAAAGTGCCACTCATGTATATGTGTATCAAATTCTAGAAAATAATGGAAACTGTTTGTCATGTTATGTTAAATTCAAATCTCAGAAAAACAACTCCACCCTACAGATTGTTATGTTTTATTACATAAAATTTCAGACAAAAAATCCCATTGCACAAAATATTGTGTTGTTCTAAAATAGATCTTGTATGTAATTTTCCATTGGTGTTATTAAAAAAAACAAATCTTAAAATAAAAAGTTCAAAAGTATGTTGGATGTATTTATTAGCTTATGTTGGATCATGTTGTCATTGTTGCTAATGGTTTGATTGATTGATGTCAAGTGATTGATTGATGTCAAAGGATTGATTGATTGATGATTTATGTAATATAATATGTATTGTCCTTGATGAGAATGCATAGATGAAGATGGATCAATGAGCTGTCATTGATACATGATGAAGATGGATCGATGTGGTTCCATTGGTATATGATGCATTGTTGGAAAAATGTATAGATGAATCATTATTGTCTTATCATGATTGATAAGTTGCACAAATGGATGAACTCCAAAGTGGGCCCCTTATGGTGAAAGCCCTCACGGGAAGACGCTTTGCGGATTGAGATATCCTAGAAGAATGGTTGGAGGACCCATGCTCTCATTATTGTCTTATCATGATTGATAAGGTGTACAAATGGATGAACTCCAAAGTGGTCCCCTTATGGTGAAATCCCTCA
>JZKD02S2325045.1:261149-323867 GCA_000966675.3 Picea glauca
ACTGAAATCAACGGTTGATATCCTTTCGAGAATTCGCGGATCGCGATTCTTAGGCACAAGACTCTTGTCTCTGGAACTCCGATCCTTCGATGAGCCGAGTCCTGGTGACTCTCGGGCTCTCCCCTGCACACTAAGACTTAACTCGTGCACAACTCTCCCAGATCTGACGGCGGACGGGATTTCGCTGTTCTTCTCAATGAACACTGACCGTCAATTCCTCCTTCCTGAGATTTCTCTGAAGTGGCTAAGTATTTCTGCCGAAACTTGTTCTCCAATCCTGCGCTTGAAATTCCTTCTTGAACCTTCCTCGACACGAATCTTCTATGCTCCCTTTCAACGATATCACAAAAGGTTCTAGCCCACTTGAGCTTGTACGCCCTACTTTCACTCAACCTTCAACGCTTTCCAAGTGTTGAATCTTTTAGACTCTGTGCCCTCTCTGCAGCAGAAATCCTTAGCTCCTTTTTCTCAGATACACAACTGAGACTTCTTCTTCAGCCTGTGCCTCCCTTGCATGGCTTTAACAACCCAAATCAACTTCTGGACGAACAAGAACAAAAGTTAAAGTATCGATCCCTCATCAACGCACTCCTTGCAGATGAATTCGACTGCACTCCTTGCAGGAATCTCCTGGCTCAGATAGAGAAACGATTGAAACTTATTCTCTTCCTTCTCAAACTTCAATCTCAAACCTGAAATCTCATGCATAGCATATAAAAAACAAATGCATAACCAGAAACAAATATTCATGAGCACATAAACCACATATATAGAGAAACAACACCAGACCTGAATTTGAATCAAAGACTCTCTTCTATTAACTCAAATTTGTACATGGGTGTTCTTCATACAATTCTCTGCTTGCTCTTTTTCTTCTGAATGCTTCTGAATAATGTTACAATGTACAAGTGAGGGTGTCTATATCCGTTTTCCCTCTCGAAATCTGAAACTGTCTAATCTAGAAATAAATCCTATCTACCAACATTAAATCTATTAAATGCCTCCTATCTACTTCAAACAAGAGCGTATGGCTCGAGGTCTGATACAACATACAAAAGGAGCTTTCATAAATGCATCATTTATACATCGGCGCATCATCTTAAATGAAATTTCAAAAATCTTTGGCTGGACTTGTCCAGTTGTTCGTTGTCGTCTACACTGGCTCGCTTGTCATGGCAATGCTCCTTGATGAGTTAGCGATGCTCCTGCATCATACTTATCCAGTTGTTCTTTGTCTTCTACGTTGTCTCGCTTGTCATGGAAATGCTCCTTGATGAGTTAGCGATGTTCCTGCATCACAATGTGATGAAAGGTAAGAATCTCTCTAATGCATTTTGGGTTGAAGCCATAAATACTGCAGTTTATCTAAAGAATAGAAGTCCAACAAGGTGTCTTGATAATGTTACTCCTTTCAAAACCTTGCATGGTTCCAAACCTGCAGTTCATAATTTGAAAGTATTTGGGTGTAAGGATTTTGCACATATTTCAAAGGAGAATAGAAATAAATTGGATGCTAAATCCATGAGAGGTATAAAGACTATGCCCTAATGAGTAGCATTTAAAATGTCATAGAACCCATGAGTTTTGATGAGTCCAATGAACATGATGAATGGAGAAATGCAATGGAGGAAGAATATGATTCTATAATGAAAAATAATACTTGGGAATTGATTGAATTGCCTAAACATAAAAATCCCATTGGATGCAAATGGATATACAAACCAAAATTTAAATCAGATGGTAGTATAGACAAATATAAGGCTAGACTGGTTGCAAAGGGGTATTCACAAACATAAGGTATTGATTATGCTAAAACATTTTCAACGATAGCTAAATTGAGTACTATCATAATGTAAATTTCTTTAGCTACAAAGTATCATTGGAAGCTACACCAGTCATATGTTAAATCTGCATTTTTGAATGGCGAGTTAAAGGAGGAGGTTTACCTTACTCAACTTGAAGGGTTTGTGGAACAAGGGAAAGAACACTTAGTGCGTAAGTTAAAGAAATCATTGTATGGACTAAAACAGACACCTAGGTCATGGTATGAGAAGATAGACTCTTTCTTTCTTCAACGGGGTTTTATGAGGAGCAAAAGTGATCCAAATCTGTATACCAAATTTGATGAACAGGGGTATATAGTATTGATTTCCTTATATGTTGATGATTTGATAATTACAGGAAATGCAAAGAAATCAATTGATGAAATCAAGGAGCAGTTGTCAAAAGTTTTTGAAATGAAAGATCTTGGTGAGTTACATTACTGCCTAGGTCTTGAAGTTTGGAGAAATGCAAGCCAAACTTTTGTTTGTCAGAGTAAGTATATCAGAGAAGTACTTAAGAGATTTAAAATGGATCAGTGTAAGTTTTCTATTGTTCCCATGCAACAGAATGTGAAACTTTCTTGTGATGATGGTTCGAAGGAGGTGAATGGCACTATGTATAGATAGATGGTGGGTAGTTTGAATTATCTCACCACAACCAGACCTGATATAGCATACTCTGTGATTTTGTTAAGTCAGTTTATGGTGAAACCTCTAGAAAGTCATTGGAATGCAGCAAAGGCAGTACTCAGGTATCTAAAATGAGCACTTGACTATGGTATTAAATATATTGATGCATATGATATTGAGTTGACATGTTACTCAGATTCTGATTGGGTTGGCAATCTAGATTATCAACGATCAACCATTGGATATGCGTTTGGCATTGGATCCAAAGTTGTTTCATGGAGTGGTAAAAAGAAGCTTACTATATCTTTGTCTTCTACTGAAGCAAAATATAAAGCCTTGTGTGCAACAACTTGTGAATTTGTTTGGTTAAGAAGACTTTTTCAAAGAAGGAATGATCCAAATGGATATCAGTGGCCACCCACCTTTTCCAAATGGCTCAAAATAATTATCTAGCAATTTTGGCAATTTACTATTTTTAGCAGTTGTTAACTTTCGGGGCCATTTTGAGGGCCCAAACAAAGGTTTTTCAAGATTGAGGTTCTCAATTATAACCAAATGCATGATTTAACCCACACAATGAATCTCCTCTATGATACCTTTCCAACGAGCTATCACACACCTAAAACGAAGATCGTATGCAAAAGTTATGACCCCGGGAAGTTGATGTACTCACTTACCCAAACGGGGCCCACATGACTTTTGGCACTTCATCTCCTAGGGTTAGGTTTTTGGATGTCTAGGGTTTTGGACATTATGGTATATTATAAAAATGTCTTCAGAGCCTCATTGTAATCATCTTCTTGCGAATGCAAGTAGCTGTCACATCTCCTCTCAGAGATAAGATACCACCATTCTATCGAGTCTTTCACTCTGTACTTTACAGTATCTGTACATTTATTTCATTAATAGAAATCATGTATTACTGTATATTTGTGTTTATGGTTGCATCTCTGATATATTTATGTTATATTATTGAATATCTGTGAGATCTCTGTGCATTTCTTTATTATATCTTTGATCTCATTTCGTGCCGAAAATAATCTGGATCAGTGGTATCAGAGGAGGCTCTTCTTGGTCATTTTTTTCAGTTCATGTCCCCGACGAGGTCTGAGTATAGGAAGTTGGGTCTGAAGCTTGTCTCTCTTGAGGACAATCACTCTCGCACACCCAAGAAATCCTCAATGGTGGAAGAAAAGAAAAACGACGGAGCAGGTGATCCTATAAGTATATTGCTTGAGCAAGCTCTCATGCGACAGAGGGACGAAATGATGGAGAATTTTTCCCACATCCTTCAATGCATGTCGATAGAAATAGGTGCATCTTCATCAAGCGGCTACTTTGTAGACACCTCGCCTTTCAAGGTACAAGTTAATTTTGATATTCCTGTATTTGAAGGACAGATAGATGGAGAAGCCCTAGACAAATGGTTAAATCTGCTAGAAGGTTATTTCTCTGTTCACAAATTTTTGGACAAAGAAAAGATCATGTTTGCACTCCTTAAAGCTCTCCCCCATGTCAAACATTAGTGAGAAACTTATTGGGAACAAAGTTCCATAGAGGAGTCTGAAATATATGGGGTTGATCCCACTTGAGATATTTTTGTGGATGCGGTAAAGGAACAATATTACCCTATTGGAAACTATGAGGACCAGTACATGAGATGGACCATACTGCAACAAGAGAGGGGCCAAGAAGTTTTGTAGTTCACCAATACCTTCCATACATTGCGCACCAAGCTGGGTATCAAAGACTCCAAGCGACATTTGGTTCTGAAATACCGTGGGGTTCTACACAGATACATCCAGACTGAAATGGATTTTCTGGGCATCTCATCACTCGGTGCTCCTTATCAATATGTTGTTAAAATCGAGCAGAAATTTAAGCACCATAAAAAATAGGATTTTAGATCTGTAAATCCGCAGCAACCAAAGTATGACAAAGACAGCCCTGACAAACAGTCTCTCCAAAACCAGTCCAAGCCACATGAAAAGAAGGGTCATGGGAAGACAAAGAAGGACATCGAAAAATGGTGCGATTGCCACAAAATCCCCTGGCACAACACTGATGAATGTAGCTCAAAATAGTCATTGGTGGTAGAGATCAAAGACAAGGAGCGAAACCCTGATTCTGAATATGATTATGAAAATACTGGTAAAGGATAGATCACTGACACAGACCCCACTGCTATTGTAGTGACCACATCAATTCAGCCAGAAGAACCAATAGATCTTGAAGAGGGGGAGTGCCTTTTTCATTCATAGATGTGGGTGAAGGGGACCCCGCTGCATTTTATTGTTGATAGCGGAAGCCAAAATAACCTTATCTCAGTAGAGGTCGTTAAACAGTTGGGATTGTCGACAACACCACACCCACAGCCATACAACATCGGGTGGCTTCGCCAAGGATGAGATCTCCATGTCAGCCAATAATGTTGATTGTCATACGACATCCAACCCTTCAAGGATGAGGTATTATGTGATGTTTCCCTACTGGATGTCTATGATGTTCTCTTGGTCCAACCATATATGTGGAGATGCCATGTTGTTTATGAGTCTCGACCCCGTAGTGTCATTGTTACTTTAGGGGTTCATGTCTACAGAATACCAGAGGTAGTTCCAACTATTGTTCCACCTAAAAAGTGTCACAAGGTAGTATCTTAGACTGCAAAATTCAGCTTCTTCATAATCTGTTCAAAGGGGAATAGAAGGACACTGCAACCACTGCAGCCTCGCCCCCTGCACCTTCTATCCAATAGAAGCAGGTCGACAAGGTTGCAGCAAAGTGCAAAGATTCCTTCTCCACACCTTCCTCTCATGTATTTCGACTTTTTGAACAACCTCAACCTCAACATGTTTGTGACAGATTTCCACAAGCTGAGCAGCGCGACGTCTCCAACAAGACAAGCAACCCACCAAGATGCAGATTCAACAAGCGTTTTTCCCTCTCCCACGGAAACTCAATGCAATGGATACCATTGCCTCCTAAGGAGGGAGGATTGATCCAGATGGATATCAGTGGACACCCACCTTTTCCAAATGGCTCAAAATAGTTATCTGACACTTTTGGCAATTTACTATTTTTAGCAGTTGTTAACTTGTGGGGCCATTTAGAGCGCCCAAATGAAGGTTTTTCAAAATCGAGGTTCTCAATAATATTCGAAGGCATGACTAAGCCCCCACAATCAATTGCCTCGTCGATACCTTTCCAACGAGCTATCACACGCCTAAAACAAAGATCGTATGCAAAAGTTACGACCCTAGGAAGTTGATGTACTCACTTACCCAAACATGGCCCACATGACTTTTGGTGCTTCATCTCCTAGGGTTAGGTTTTTGGATGTCTAGGGTTTTTGGCATTCTCGTTTATTATAAAAATGCCTTCAGAGGCTCATTGTAATCATCTTCTTGCAAATGTGAGTAACCGTCACATCTCTTCTTAAAGATAAGTCGCCACCATTCTATCGAGTCTTTCACTCTATACTTTACAGTTTCTATACATTTATTTCATTAATAGAAATCATGTATTACTCTATATCTGTGTTTATGGTTGCATCTCTGATATATTTATGTTATATTATTGAATATCTGCGAGATCTCTGCGCATTTTTTTATTATATCTCCGATCTCATTTCGTGCCGAAAATAATCCGGATCAACGAAAGGAACCAATGATGATCAAATGTGATAATCAAAGTTCAATAAATCTTGCGAAGAATCTGATTTTTCATGCAAGGACAAAGCATGTTGATGCTCAGTTTCATTTTATTAGAGAAAAGTTGTAGTCAAATGAAATAGCTCTTATGTATTGTAATACTAGTGAAAATACTCTTGATATTTTCACTAAGCCACTTGGAAAGATTAAGTTTGAGTTGTTTAGGGAGATGTTAGGTGTTGAAGTCAATCCATTATCCATTAAAGGGGAGACTTGGAAATAATGGAGTAAGAGTGAGCAGTAAGAGTCACTTGTAAGAGTGAGTTCGTACTTGAAGTCTACTTCATTGTCTGTAGAGTTTAGTCGTATGTGATTTGTTGTAACCGACTAAGTAACAGTTGTTTCCTATATAAGAATGTAATCACTCTTCATTGAACCGTGTGTATTGTTTCTCACATTTCTAAGTTAAAGTTACCAAATAATGATGACAGTGTCCATTTTTTTTAATTATAAAATCATCTATATACACCTGAAAAAACTAGCTTCACCATATACACAACATCTTATATACATAGCAACTTGAAACCTTAATGCTTTGAAGACTTCAAGACTTCAAAAAAGTCTTCAAAAACACTTCACCATAAACACAACATCTTATATACAAAACAAATTGAAACCTTAATGCTTTGAAGACTTCAAGACTTCAAAAAAGTCTTCAAAAACATGGACATTTATGACAACATTGTACTATTATTAATAATGTACTGCAAAGAGGTTTTAATGAAATCTTTCCACATATTGGAGTAATAAGCACTTGTTTGGCACAGCATTAAATGCTTTATATGCTCGGGTATGCACAGTTGGATCCAAAACAATAAGCACAATTCTGCAGAGCATTAAATGCTCGGGTATGCACAGTTGTATCCAGGAGGGTGCTTATTACTCCCGAGTCCCCATGGAAATACAGTCATGTGTACTGTGGTTAATAATAATGTACTGCGATTAATAATAATGCTCTGCGAAGTATTCGGTTATCGCTCCCTATGCAAATAGAGTCATATGTACAGTTATTAATAATGGACTGCAAAGTTGTTGGATCCAGGACGGTGCTTATTACTCCCCATGGAAATACAGTCATGTGTACTGTGGTTAATAATAATGTAATGCGATTAATAATAATGCTCTGCGAAGTATTCTGTTATTGCTCCCTATACCAATACAGTCATATGTACAGTTATTAATAATGGACTGCAAAGTTGTTGGATGAGTGGAATCTCCATGAACTGCCGAACTGTAAATCGTTGTCGTGGATTTTCGTCAGCAGTCTGCATAAAAGAGGAATATGTACTGTTATTAATGATGGACTTCAAAGTTGTTTGTTGAGTGAAATCTCAATGAATTGCCGAACTGTCAATCGTTGTCCTAGATTTTCGTCAGCAGTCTGCATAAAAGAGGAGCAATGTGAAAAAGACAGGCGACGAGAGATGATCGCCAATGTTTCGATAAAAAAATGGAGCAGTCCGCAGATATGGCATGATATAAAGGTAACTTTACGAGAGACGCGCGGGAGTGGGCTAATTCGGGATTTTCTCTCCACTTTGCTAGCTCGTGGTTTTAAAGTTTGGTTAATTTAGAAATTTGATCAATTTTTTTTGTTATTTGGGTTGGTTTAAAAATGGAATAAATTTTTTCTAAAATGCATAGAATTTTGATCATGGTTAATCTAGAAATTTGATCCATTTTTTTATCATTTAAATTGGTTTAAAAGTGAAACAAAATCTTTTTAAAATGTATGGAACTTTGATCATACCAAACTCAAACTCAAGCTACTCCTGAAAATCTAATAAGATTCAAACCCATTTGTTTCCATGATTGCTACGAAATTAACTTACTCCTAACGGTAACATCAACATGCTCCTTTTCGATGCGCGAATAAAAGTCAGAGGTCCCATCAACATGAAACTTTTCACTAGATTTACTGCAGTAACCATCTAGCAGCAGGGAAAAGCTAATTGTTGTTTTCTATATACACTGCACGGCCCTCCGAGACGAGCGACGAAGCCAATACTTTGTTTGTTCCCACAGACTAGATCATCATCTGGTTTAGTCTTTACGATTACAGAAATAGAACATATAACATGGGTAGATCTCCGTGCTGCTCAAATGAAGGGCTGAACATGGGTAGATCTTCGTGCTTCTGAAATGAAAGGCTGAACCGAGGGGCCTGGAGGGGCGAGGAGGATATGATTCTGTTGGAATACATTCGAATCCATGGCAATGGTCGATGGAGAAAACTCCCTGAAAAAGCAGGTGAATCTCAACAAATCTGTTATATTAATGCACACGTAGATAGAATTGATCGGCTAAATAAGTTGACAGAATTTCTTTGGCAGGTCTTAAGCGGTGTGGAAAGAGTTGTAGATTACGTTGGGTGAACTACCTTTGTCCCGACATTAAACGGGGAACATTTGCCCCGACGAGGAGGAGCTCATTTTTCGGTTGCATCGCCTTCTTGGCAACCGGTATGTGGAAAATGAATTAACATCGTTTATTCAAGCAGTAAAATCTATTCATTCCCCATATGAGGGTTTAGAAATTTTGGAGAAATGGCAGAGTAAGTGTGACCGTGCATGCAGGTGGTCGCTGATAGCAGGACGTCTGCCTGGGCGGACAGCCAACGAAATAAAAAACTATTGGAACACTCATCTGAAAAAAAGCTGTTTAAGGAGGAATCACAATCCAACAGAAGGTCAAAACCTCCTACTATACTACAAAATGACGTGCTCAAAACAACCCCCCTCGTAGTAACAACTGCGGTGAAACATACTGAAACAGTAACTGCAAACGTTTGCAGTAATCAAACCTTCAATATGTCTACTATTGATGAAAATGCGAATTCTTCCAAGTCAGGCTGCAACCTTCTTGTGAACCATTCGGAGATGGCAGATGTTAATCTGGCTGAGACAGATCAAGCTAGAAACTCTACCTGTTCTATGTCGAGTTTAGCTGACAAGCAATCTCCCCATTCCGGTCATTTTGCAGGACATGGAGCTACACTAGCCAAGAGTTTATTTGATGTGAACGAGCCAATGTCTCCCCACTGTAATCTTATCTTTTCTCCATGCTTTTGGACAGATTTTGTATTAGAAGAGTTCTACACGGGACTTGCTACGTCAGTTGGTGCAGAGACGAATGAGTTTGACTTTGGAGATATGTGTTCTGATCAAAGCATTACGAAGATCGTCAACAGTTTTACAGTCGCGGATGATCGCGGATTTGACTTGTGAACTAGAATGAAAGTAGCTTAGGGTTTACTTCAATTAGCTATGTTGTGGATTATTAATGTTGTGAAGTAATTGTTTGATTTTCTGTAAATCATTTTTACGTTTTAAATATTTTTATTAAAATATATTGATTTAATTAAAAGAAAATTATAAAAAGCAAGTTTTAAACTTCTCCACAAAATTTAAAAAAAATTGAAGTGAAGATATTTATTTTATAACATGTAGTTTAAATATTTTATTTGTTGGTGTTTTTAAGTGCATATTTTCTGATCAATTTTTCTTGAAATCCAGTTAAAAATTGTTGGAATATTGAGTTTCTATAAACTAGCATAGCAGCTAAATAGTTGTTGGTGAACCCCGAAAGGCTGATAAGAATATATTAAATTTTATTATTGATTAACAAATAAACTGTTGAGTTTTATTTATCTGGTGTTAATATTTTAATTTATGTTAATCACTTACGTGGTAATGAGTGAATGCCGAAAAGTTTCAGCTGGTTAAGAAAATGAAATGTGGATTCACATCTCTCCAATCTGTAACAAAACTTTGTAAACCTTTTGGTGTAACAAGCTATGGGACAAAATAATTACGCAATACTACTTCCATTAGCATAATCTGATGCAGTTTATGGTTTTGATTTGAACTTCTTTATGTGAATATTTATGGATTTCATTGTGACCTCAATATCTCTTGCTGCGAGTGCTCCTTTGATGCACATAAAAGAAAGTTGTAGACATCGATCTTCTACATTACATCGTACACTTTCTTTTACATCAATACACATAAAAACTTTACACATACAAAGTGATAAAATTTCAATCCCAATCACTATATCATATTATACCGAATCATAATCTTGCAAACAAAATATGAGCTCAACTACATTTATTTTTCCACTATAAATCAATGTGTTGCATGGAAATATGCACTGTAATGTGGTGCACGGAAATACAAACTGTAAATCAACCTATAAAATTCGTTTTTCCACTACTCTGTTTAGGATCTGTTATAGGCTACCTAGACGATCAAATTTGCACAGATTGCAGGGATGAATATTGACTCACTGAATTGTTACCAACAGATAGTAGTCTTGAATTAGGATTGAATCTCTTCGCCATGGAAAATTGAAAGCCCTCATGTTGGCTATGAGGAACCTCCTTCTCTCCTTCCAGCATCTGCACTACCGCTCTTATCGGAGGTCAGCTATGGGCATCCTCTTGGATACACAGAAAACCGATCTGCAATAATCTGATAGCTTGTTTTCCATCGAAATCATCATCACCTGAAAGTATCGAATCGATCACCTCCAATTCTCTTCCAACAACAGCCATGGAGACCACCCAAGAAGGGAAATAACACTTATCGGAATCAACCTGCTTATTGTAATTCTTGCGCCCTCCGATAATCTCAAGAACCGCCATTCCAAAGCTGTAGACATCGCTCTTGTCAGTGATCGGGCAATCCAGAAGCCACTCCGGAGGGAGGTAGCCAGGAGTTCCTCTCATCGTGGTCACCACACGGATTTCCTTTCATCTCATGAGCGTCGCCATGCCAAAGTTAGAGACCTTGGCCACAAAATTATCGTCCAGAATAATGTTCTGAGGCTTCACATCTAGATGAATTATCTTATAATGACATTCCTGATGTAAGTAGGTCAGGCCACGGGCAGTCCCCAATATGATATTGAACCTAATGGGCCAAGTCAAGAAGCTTACCTTACTCTAGTCGAAGAGCCACTGGTCCAAGGAGCCGATCGGCATGTGATCGTAAATGAGGATCATTCGTAATCCCTGCATGCAGAAACCGAGCAGTTGCACCAGATTCCAATGATGGATTGTGCCCAATATCCCAACCTCTGCATAAAATTCCTTCTCTCCTTGCCTTGCGATCTCCAGTTTCTTGACAAATACAATCGTCCCATCTTCAAGCACGCCCTCGTACACTATTCTGAACCCGCCCGATCTGAGCACTTTGCCAAAACTATTTGTGATCGTCTGGATTTCGTTGAACGAAAATTTCCTCGCCATCACATAGGGAATGCTATACATAATTCCACCTGACTTTTCTGATTCTGGTTTCGACCTTCGGCAAGCTCTGAAAGGTAAAAAGAAAATTAAAACCATTACAGCTGCAAGCGCAGCGAAGCCGACCCCAATAACCAATATGAAACGTACGGACACACATGAAACGAAATCCAAATATTATAATCTTAAAGGCTAATCATTTAAACGTGGCCATCATATAGTGCTATGTTAATTTTTTAATATGATAGGTAAAAGTTAAAAAGTAAACAGGTTAACGGATGCATTCAAAAATACAAGGAAGTTATGAAGAGTAAATCACATTCATTGATTTGGGAGGACGACTAAGAATATGATGTCATCTCCAATTGTTAGCCATCCGATTAGAATTTTTGATTAAAAGGTGATTAATTGTGCCCATTGCCAATAGGTATACTCCTTTCGACGTAATGAAGCACTAAACCCCTATTAAATCTGCCTATTATCAATAGATATACACCTTTCCGCGTAATAAAATATGTCCAAAAATTTTCAGGGTGCTCAATTCATTTATACAATCAAAAACACAATTTAAACAACATATTACCAAAATCTATTTCCTTAATTTACAATAAAAAAATTCAAAAAGTTTAAATCTTTAAACAACTCCATTTATTTCAAAATGGCATCACATTAGTATATAAACAAGGATAATGAATTCGCACATTTATGTGTACAAGTTTAACAAATCGCACGTATTTTCTTGCACTCATTCAGTTTTTACTTCCGATGTGCATGCAAGTCCCCTGGCATGAGATGTTCATTTGTATATATCGGCATCTCTGAAAAGCTAATAAAGAATTATTACAATTAGTAATATTTAAATTATTGACAAAAACTAGTAATTACATCGAAAGACGTATATCTACTGAGAATGAACACAATTAATCACTTTTTAATTTAAAATTCTAATCTGATGGCTAACAATTGAAGATGCTGGCATATTCTTAGTCGTCATCCCAAATCAATGAATGTGATTTCCTCTTCATAACTTCCTTGTATTTTTGAATGCATCCGTTGACCTGTTTACCTTTTAATATTTACCTAATCATATTAAGAAATTACTGTAGCACTATATGATTGTCGCGTTTAAATGATTAAACTTTGGATTATTGTGCTGGCTGTAGACGCTCATTTTCTGGTTGTGCGTTACGCTCATTTTCTGGTTGTGCGTTTCATTTTTGGCTATGCGTTTCATTTTCTCGTACCTTTCGACGTTCATCAGCCACGGTTTTGAATGACTGTGCTAGTACTTAAATCAGTGAGAAACTAGTCCCTTCATTACACCTTGGAAGGAAGAACAAGGTCTACTGAAGGTCCCTTCATTGCACCTTGGAAGGAAGAACAAGCTTTGTTGAAGGACCAGTAAAGAGTTGATCCTTAAATAAAAGGAAGTTTCTCCTTTTTCGAACAAGCAAAAATTCCATGACAATCCTGGAAGGCCGGGAAGAATAAGGCCTGGTGAAGGATGAGGAAGGAGTCAAGCCTTGCATAAAATCAAGATTCTCCTTTTCCAAACAAGCAAAAAATCCATGAACATCCTGGAAAGAAGAACAAGGTGTGTTGAAGGACCAGCAAGAAGCCGAGCCTGGCATAAAAGAAAGCTTCTCCCTTTCCAAACAAACAAAAATTCCATGAACATCCAAAAAGCAATCTTCTCCCTTTCTAAACAAAAAAAATTTCCATGAACATCCGTTGGACATATATAGGAGATTCATCTACAAAAATATCCTTTGGAGATATGTAGGAGATTTATCTACAAGCCCTAGATTGAGTTATTGATATTTTTAAAAGAATTAGATTGTTACTTTTCCCAGTTCATAAATATAGCTAGTGATTTCTTTTATAATGAAAAATTTATGGACAACCATGTGCAACTTTTTTAACAATAATATTGATATGATAATACTCAACCATTTTTCTATATCAGTGCAAACTGAAAACGATTTGTAAATTTCTTTTACAATTATTGGTATTGGCATGGGAGGGAGAGTTAACAATATTTAAGTATTATTTTGCAAGGTTTTGAATTAAAAACATGCTAGATTCCTTTGTTTTTGAGATAAGAGGTCCTTTCAAGGAAGCCATTTGATTGAATATGTTAGATCTCTTTGTATGTGGGATAGGGCAACCATTTGACTAAACATGTTAGATTTTTTTGTATGTGGGATAAGGGATTCTCTAGGAGCAGGGATTTGACTATAAAGTATACCATACTTCTTTAAATTTGAACATGTAATCTTAATGATAAACCATATACTCTTAACTATTAAACTCATTCAAATTGTATATCTCCAAATTGCACATATTAAGAAAAAGACAAACATTTCAACATAGCTAAAAAAGTTATGCTTCCTCTTCACAAAACCCCATTATTAAAAAAAAAAAAAAAACTGAATAATAAATAAAGGATTGTTGAGGGAAAATAAAAGATGGATGTGTGGGCACGTGTGTGTGAGAAACATTTCATAAATTATAATTGAGAACTTTTAAACCTTTAAAATATTGATTTTTAATCCAGCATGAGCAACATTCCATAAATTATAATTGAGAACTTTTTAACCTTTAAAATATTGATTTTTAATCTTTTAAAATATTGATGAGGTAAAACCAGCATAGATTTATCTTAACTTTGGTTTTATGACCGAGAGAGATAAAATTTATTTAGGTGCAAACCCTTCCTTAATAGGTTTTAGAGTGCAAAAATTTATAACAAACATATACAATTTTCATTTACTTAATATTTTATTATTATTATTTAAGAGTGACATGTGTCGGATCCACATTGAATTTAGGCACAGAATCACACATCAACCTAATGATTGTAGAATGCACCTCTCTGCCAGATAAAAGATGGATGTGACGGTTGCTATGTGTGAACAGTGTTCGATAAACTCTAACTCGAAATTCGTAAATGTTTAATGGTGTCTTTGAACCTAACTTGTTGACAGAAAAACACCTGAGTTATTTTCTTTCAACGATCATTACTGAATGCGTAAAGTTTCAGAATTAACAGTCTTCACCCATGGCTAATCCAAGACAAAAAGCAAAAGTCGAGTCGAACAAAACTGAAGAAACTTATTGAGGAAGAGATAATTGTAAAATTAGAAGTATTAGGCACACATAGAATACACACAAACATAGATTGTATTGCCCAAATTACACAGAGATACATCACACTTAAATAATTGTTGTGTGATCCAAGTTATTCCACTCTTGGAGGGAGAGGTTGAGAAAATCTCTCAACATCCTCCAACAAACTCAATCCAATCCCTAAACTCTAGTAGTGGCATTAATTAGGCATTATCTCTAACACCCCCTGCTAATTCCTACATTACAAAACTTCACAAATTACATAATGGAAAAAAAGGTTACAACACTTCGTCTGCCATGATCCTCATCAATGCATACACCCACTCTAACGCCTATGGATTCCGCTCTTTCTCTTCCTCTTTTTCGAGCTCTCATTTCAACTCATTTAAAGTATAAATGTTTCATATCATCATTCATGCACTTGTACAATTGACAATTTTGACAATCTCGTCTCACTGGGGCTTCCATGAGAAAATATGTCAATTATTGATGCATTCTATGAGCATGCTTCCATTTTTCGGATTTCTTCTTTCGACTATCTCCCAATGTCTAGAAGAGAATTTTGGATGCGGAATGTCCTCAACATTCAAGTATACAAGATGACCTCGAATAAGAACAATTGTTCTTGATACCGGGGCTGCCAGCTTATATCAAGATACAAGGGTTCCTATTTTACATAAAAAAACTTTAAGCATTAACACACATAAAAAGACTCTAAGGACACCACCCCTTTCCCTTTTCTAGAACAATTTGATTCTAATAAATCATCCAAGTTGGCAATGTTTGTAGTTTCTTTGCCATTCAGAAGATCCTTATCACGAGTTCTACAATTCCAAGCTATATGTCCAATCTTGTGATAGTAGACACATTTTGTTGAACCGTTGGTTCTTCTCATCTTCCCTTTAGAAAATATTGCAATTTCATGCTCACCACCTACATCCGAGTCTTCAGAATATGTCCTTTTTTCTTCAGATAATAATGATGCTACCATTCCTTCCAATGATTGTGAGGGTAATTGACTTAATGTGAATAGAACATTTCTATATTTAAAAGATAGCCTATTAAATAGAATTGCTTTAGCATCTTCTGGATCTACCTCGGTACCTGTGTCATCTAATTGCTTAAAGAGAGACATTAACTCATTCATATGAGTAGAGAGATGGGTCTGATCATGCATTTTGAGGCTAAAAAGTTGCATCTTTAAAGAAAACTTTGCATTCATTTCCCTTTCCCCAAATAATATACTTAATTGCTCCCAAATTACTTTAGATGATTTTTCCAAATCAATCAAATGCAATTGCGTGTCTGAAAGAACCAATAATAGATTTAGCCTCTTCTTCCTTCTTTTTGTAAGTTTTAAACCTGTGAATTAAAGCAATGCATATAGATTCTTAAGAAGAACATAAATTAATCAAAGACTCATACACACAGTACACAAAGATTTATACAATATATAAAATGTTTTTTAGGTATTTCGTAGATACCAAAACCCTAATCCCTTATTTCGAGATTAATTTAGAAAACCGCTAAAAATAGCAAAAACCACCCCCAAAAAAATTTCGAGGCACTACACGTAACCAGGGGGGGCATACTTGGCCCCCCCTAGGACCCCCCTAGGAAGCGCCCAATGAACATGACACTCAGAGAAATACTAGAGGGATCGTCAAACGCAGTTGTCGAATTTGACGCGCCCCCCCCACACACATGCAAAGAATATAACATATACCCAACATTCTCCCACTTGTTGTTTTCTTTGCATCCAGGGGCCCATAGGATTATATAGTCGACAATCCAAGGCAGAAATCCCCATTATTACTCTACACCAAGAGAAATTTTCTATGCTCACAAACTTTGTCAATAAATCTGCAACATGCTTCTAAGTGTCAACCTTTTCCAACGATGCCTTCTTTTATTGAACCATGTCTCTCACAAAGTGATACTGAACATCAATATGCTTTGTCTTTGAATGATAAGTTGGTTTCTTAGCCAGGAAGATTGAACTCTGATTGTCACAATCTAATCTTACTACTTGTTGTACCAACCCTGTTGAAATTACTAAGACAATTGAGAGGGGGGGTGAATTAGTTTTTACTCTTCTTAAACAATTTATGTCTATTAAAACATTTTTTCAATCTTCTCCAAGTGACCATCAATATTATACAAGATATGAATAACATAAATAATGAACATCATTCACACATAAGATATACTTAGAGAGAGATTTTCACGAGGAAACCCATAAAGGGAGAAAACCTCTTATTCTTCGAATGATAGGCAGTCTTTTAAGTTATGTACATCATCTATCTTAGAGAACCAACTCAATGTGAGGCTACTACCTCTGTTTTACAAGCTCCAACTTGCTGAGAGAACCAACTCTCTGGTTTCTCTAGCACCCACTAGAAGGAAGCATCAACTCCCTAAATGTTTCAGAACCAACTAGACTCATACAAGCACCAACTTCCATACAAAAAACTCTGTGTTTTCCCTAGCATCACCTTGCCACTCTGTTTTCTAGACACAACTAGATAGAAGATACAACTTTCAATATTCAAGACCCAACTTGAATACCAGAGGACCACAGTCCTCCCCAACACCACCCTACCTCCTTGACTATAAATTTTTGATTGTATAATCAACAATATAGATATATCAATTCTTATCAATTCTTCTCTGTTCCGTAAATCTTGTCCTCTTCTATCTGTTCTAGAATTCTTCTCTTCTTCTCTCTATTTTGCAAATCTACTCTTCTTCTGTTTGTTCATCTTATGTTTCTCATCTCTGAGTTTGATCTCATGCTATGCATACTGTAATTTTACCTTTCTTACAGTTCAACTCATTTTTCAGTGAGAATAGCCAACCTCACACAGTCACCGTATATCTCTCTTATGATATCGCACTGATTCAGTTACACCTTGAATCTCCAAGGAAATGCCTTAGCAACTGAATATCCAAACGTCCAAGAACTATGATTCAGTTCTATTAACTGAATTGTAACTGAGCAATTAACCATGAGGTGAAACAGTAACCCTTCGATCAAATTCCCAATTAACCAACATCGTTGGATTACATTTGTAGGGTCTCTCGTTTATCCCATTTGACCACTGGTTGTGAAGGAATGCTAAACATAGAGTGATTTTGTGATTTCTCATATCGCGACCTCCTGTTGTGAGTTGCTTCCAAACTCCTGAATCGCGAAACTCCAAAATGGAGCTTAACAGTGCTAGCTCCTTCACTTCTCTTCCTCTGATGTGACCACAAGTTATGATCAGGGGCCAAGCACGAGGGTGTTTTGCAATTTGGCATATCGCGACCTCCTACTGTGAGTTGCTTCCAAACTCCCGAAACCTAAAATGCGAAAATTAGAAATGTTTCATATCAGATCAACAGTAGAGATCTCTCCCTCTGATCAACGGCTATGAACAATATCGTGGAATATGAATTTATATTAGGTCAATGATTCATATCCCTTCTTTGAAAAATCGAACTTTATTCTTTGTCGTTCGAGATCAATTGTCCACACTCTCCCTTTGATCGACAACTGTGATGAAATCACGATTTTGCATTTCGTGACTTCACATCTCATCTCCATGGAAAATCAATGCTCCATATCTCTTCTCGATCCAATGGCTCAGATCATGTCATGATTTTGCATTTCACGACTTTGGAGGTTAGAGCACCTCCTTCCTTTGACCCTTCAGTCAGCGAAATGTTGATCTCTCGCCACATGTCCTTCTTGGATCAAAAGTCCATATCATTTCACGACTTTGTATTTCATGAAGTTGGAAGATGGCTCAGCCTTATCCTCTTCGCAGTTATACAAGATCCGATGACTGTTGGTCATCGATGCTCAGATCCAACGTTTGAGATTTGTTCTCCTCTTCTACACACTCCTCCTCTCTGAATTCAGATCTGACAACCATCGGGAATTCAGGATGGGTGATCCAACGATCATTGTTTCTCCTCCTCGTGAGCTTAAACTTATGTTATTTCCATGCCATTATTGTTGCATTGTTAATCTTTCTATCATTAGTAAACAAGTATACTCTTTTCGTGTTGATCTTTCCATCAATGAAAAACAAGGATACTCTTCCTTTTGTCTGTAAATATTCCAACAATATCGCCCTTTGGCATTGATGGAAACCTTGAAGAACCTAAAGAACTGCACTATTCTGCCTGAACATCCAACCATACCACTGTAGCATCCCACGATGGCATCCTTACCATTACCACACTTTTTCTCCCGCTTTGACATCAATGTCAAAGAAGAAACACACTCTCCTTGAGCTATTGCAGTACATCTGGAAGGTATCATATATGCAAGAAGAACATACTCCCCCTAACAAGGTGAATATATTAGACGAAAGAAGATATAACCCCCAACTTCTGACAAAGATTTCCAAAAGGTGTTGCTGCTAACGGTTTAGTAAAGATGCCAACTATCTGTTCCATGGAAGGAATATAATTCAGTTGAACAACTCTTTTTGTAACTTGCTCTCTAATAAAATGATATTTGATTGGTATATGCTTAGTCTTGGAATGAAGAACAAGATTCTTGGAAACACTAATGGCACTGGTGTTATCATAGTGAAGTGGGATGGGATCAGTATAAGTTACCTTCAAATCTGCAAGAGTTTGTATCATCCATAAAATATGAGTGCAACAAGTAGCAGCAACGATGTACTCTACCTCTGTAGTGGATAATGAAATATATCCCTTATTTTTACTAATCCATGCTACTAACGAGTCACCCAAGAAGAATGAACCTCCACTGGTGCTCTTTCTCTCATCCACACAATTTTCCCAATAAGCATCTGAATAAGAAGTTAACTAAAAAATTTGATTTCTAGGATACCACAGACCATAATTCATTGTGCCCTTCAAGTATTTGAATATCCTTGTTACAGCTACTAAATGATTTTATTTAGGAGAAGATTGATAACGACCTACAATTCCAATAACTTGCATTATATTAGGACGTGATGTTGTGATGTACAATAGACAGTCTATCATTGATTGATATGTCCTTTGATCAACATTAGGTGAAATATCATCTTTACTGATATTCAAACCAACCACCATAGGTGTACTAATAGGAGAAGAGTTTTCCATCTGAAATTTCTTCAACGTCTCTTTCAAATATTTTTCTTGAGAGATAAATATTCCTGCAAAACTCTGATTTACTTTTAAGCCAAGAAAATATGACAATTCTCCTATCATGGACATATCAAACTCTGTTTTCATAGAGTTAGAAAACCACTAGACAAAAGAATCATTAGTACATCCAAAAATAATGTCGTCTACATAAACTAAAACAATTAGTAAATCATGACCTTCAGACTTAATGTATAGATTGTTGTCAACAGTACCTTTCTTGAACCCTTTGTCTTGTAAAAAATTCTCCAGTTTATAATACCAAGCTCGTGGTGCTTGTTTCAGCCCATATAAATCCTTCTTCAGCGTGCAGACATAATCAGGATTATCTGTCAGTAAGAATCCTTCAGGTTTCTCCATATATACTTCTCCCTCTAGATCTCCATTAAGAGAAGCTGACTTAACATCCATCTAATATACTTTAAATTTATTATGACATGAGTATGAAAGAAACATTCTGATGGCTTCCAATCTTGTCACTGGTTCAAAGGTTTCATCAAAATCCTATCCTTCAACTTATGCATACCCTTTACAGACCAATCTGGCTTTGTTCCTAACAAATTGTCCTTTTTCATTCATTTTATTCTCAAATACCCATTTGGAGCCTATTACATTCTTATCTTTAGGTCTAGGAACAAGATCTCAAGTATTGTTCTTCTCAATCTGATCAAGCTATTCATTCATAGCTCTAATCCAATCCTCATTCTTGTTAGCTTCATCAAAAATTTTAGGTTCAATCATAGATAGAAAAGAGACCTGATATTGTTCTGAGTCTTTAATCAATTTCCTTCTTGTCTGAACTCGTTTATTTATATCAACAATTATCTAATTTCAGGATGATTCTTTCTAACTATTCTGAGAGGTGATTTTGTTTCTTTATGTCGATACAATCAACCAATTTATGTAGCCTCTTATTATAACATTTGTATCCTTTACTGTTTGTAGAATAACCTAAGAATATACCTTCGTCAACCCTGTCATCATATTTGCCAATATTTTCATCATTATTATTGATACAACATTTACTCCCAAAGACTTTAAAATTCTTGATTGAAGCAGGTATTCCAAACCATAGTTCATAAGGAGTCTTGTCACTGTGTGGTCTGAAATGAGATTTTTCAAGGATATGAACAGTTGTATGAATTGCTTCCACCCAATATGTCTCAACAATATTCCTTTCATTCATTATTGATATTGCCATTTGTTGAACTGATCTATTTTGCCTCTCAACTCCTCTATTTTGTTGTGGAGTCCCTGGAATAGTGTACTCTTGTTTGATACCATGTTTATCACATAACTCTTTGAAGTTCCATGAACTAAAATCTCCTCATTTATCAGACCTTACTGCCTTTAATCTTTTTCCTGTTTGATTCTCATTCCAAGCCTTAAAAACTTTGAATTTTTCAAATGCTTCTGATTTTTCTTTAAAAAAGGAAACCCATGTTAGTCTAGAATAATCATCAATAATAAACATAAAATATTTTTCTTTTCCTGTACCTTGTTTTCTTGAAGGTCCACATAAATCCATATGTACTAACTGGAGAGGTTTTTCCGTTGAAGGAAAGTTTATAGATTTAAACTGTGTCCAAGTAAGCTTTCCTATCTGGCAAGGTTTACAAACATAATCATATGTCTTTGATATATTTGGAAGATATTTTACTTGCCCATTATTTCTAAACTTGATTAAATGATCAAAATTTAGGTGTCCAAGTCTTGTATGCCATAGCCAACTTTCATCATACTTACTTAAGTGACATTCTTATTTTTCTTCTTTTAACACATAGACATTGTTTTTTGTTCTTATCCCTTTTGCAACCTACTATCATGAATTCACAGACTTTGTTTTACAATCTTTAGAATTAAAAACAACTTCACATCCTCTGTCACAAACTTGAATGACACTGAGTAGATTATGTTTCACACCATCTACAAACAACACATCTTGTGCTTTTTATTTTCCATTACTCAGACTTACTATTCCTTTACCTTTTATTTTTCATGGTGCATCATTTCCAAAAGTTACATTCCCTGATTTGATTTGACTTAGAGTTAGAAACTTACGTTTGTCTCCAGTCATATGTTTGGAACATCCACCATCAATATAACAGGGATTGTTTTGACTTTGGGATGATAACACTAGTCCACAATTGTCATCTTCTTTCTTCTTACAAACCTTGAAATTTTCAGCAGTGGGATTCAAATATGGATTATAATTCCTTAGGCGACAATCTGCAGCTTTATGTCGATAATTATGGCAAGTGTAACATTCTGCTTCACTGAATAACATATCATAATGATTGTTATGCTCATAACTGTTGTTATGCACAACCTGTGTCTTTTTCCCAACCATCACATGATTTGTAGTTTGTGGTTGTTTGTTACTTGGTTGTCTCAATCTTTTTTGTGGCAGATAATTACTCCTTGAGTATATTGATTGCTCATATCTAAATCTTAAAGAACAATTTATATCTTTGTGACCAAAGTTAGAACAGAAAAAACAATATCCATAGAAAAATCCCTTGTACCTAGAAAATGGTTGTCTTCTTTGAACGGGTTGATTTCTTCTATGATGATGATTTATTTGACTAGGGGATGTGTTTGTGTTATTTCTTTGATCTACAGATTTGGTTTTGGTACTTTTCCTTTCATTCCTTCTTGGAGATTGATTATCTTTCTCTATTTCTACATAGTGGTTGTTGTCAATGATTGTAGATTTGACAAACTTGATGGATTATGTGTTACTTGGCTGATCACTACTTGATCCTTCTTCATAAACCAAACCATGTTTCAAATTTGGATTCATTTGCTGATTTAGAATGGAGGTTAATCCTTCTAAGGCTTTAATACTTGACAGATTTTGGTGATATAGTGCCTTAAAATTCTCTATCTTTTTTTCTGGTTTTTACTATTTCTTCTTCTAAGGCTTCACATCTCGCTTTCTTCTCTGATAACTATTTTTTCAAAATGTCCTATATTTTCTTTGCCTCTTCTAACTCTACTTTTAGAAAGGCAAAGTATTCATCAGGTTTTTTACCATTCATTATAAACTACATCAACAATTGTTTTTGTTTTCTCTTCTTAAAGATGAGTCTCTCAATTTCTTCCAAGGCACTGATTAATTCACCTTCCATATCCACCACATCTTATTCGTCATCCATGTCACCTCCCATGTGTTCAAAATCAATATATCCCATATCCATAAGCATAAAATCATTCACTTTGTCTTCACAGGATGAATCACTATCTATGTCTTATGAGGAGTCGTCATTGTTTGCACACAAACTTTTATTTTACCATATTTCTTAAATTTGTATTTATTTTCATCATCAGATTTTTGGTCCCTTTTCTTGTGAACACACTTATATGCAAAATGACCTATCTTAACACAGTTAAAACATTTGAAGGGCAACTTTCCTTGATATTTTTCAAATCCTTTCTTTAACCTTCTCACAAATTTTGCCTCAAGATCATCTAATTCTGAATCAGTATTCTTGTCTTCTTTAAAAGATGCTTCTCTAGTGATGTATTTATCTTTACCAATTCTCATTTCATATGCAGTTAGAGTTCCTAGGAGTTTATATATAGACAGAGTTTTAAGATCATTTAATTCTTCTATTACATAAACATTTGGATTAAATCCATCAAGCAGAGATCTTAAAATCTTTTAAACTAAAAATACATCTTCAATCTTCTCACCAAGACCCTTCATGGAACTCACAATCTCTTCAACTCTTAAAAAATACTTACTAACTGTTTCATCCTCATTCATCATTAGTTGTTCAAATTTCAAGATATATGTTTGAATTTAGGCATCTTTTACTTTCTCATTTCCTTCATAACTGCTAATAAATTTATCCCACATTGCTTTGGCAGATTCAAGATGTGTCACCTTTACAAACTCGGTTTCAGCAAGTCCATTCAAGAGAGAATTCATTGCCTTTGCATTGAAACTAAATTCCAACTTATCATCTTTATAAGATAGCACAATAGGCTTTATATAACCAGTTTCTACTACATCCCAAACATCAACACCTAAGGCCATTATGTATGTTCACATTCTAACTTTCCAGAAGGAAAAATTTGTTCCATCAGACAGAGGAGGTTTATTGGCTAAAGTCCCTTCATGACTTGTCATGTTTAATCTTACAGATCTACATGTAAATAAAAGGAACCTTCTTTGATATCAATTGTTGAAATTACTAAGACAAATGAGAGGGGAGGTGAATCAATTGTTACTGTGCTTAAACAATTTATGTCTATTAAAACATTTTTTCAATCTTCTCCAAGTGTCCATCAATATTATACAAGATATGAATAACATAAATAATGAACAACAGTCACACATAAGATATACTCAGAGACATATTTTCATGAGGAAAACCATAAAGGGAGAAAACCTCTTCTTCTTTGAATGATAGGCACTCTTTTAATTTTTGTACATCATCTATCTTAGAGTACCAACTCAGTGTAAGGCTACTACCTCTGTTTTACAGTCTCCAACTTCATGAGAACACCAACTCTCTAGCTTCTCTAGAACCCACTTGAAGGAAGCATCAACTCCTTAAATGTTCCAACACTAACTATACTTATACAAGCACCAACTTGCATACATAAAACTTTGTCTTTTCCCTAGCAACACCCTGCCACCCTATTTTCTAGCCAGAACTAGATGGAATATACAACTTCCAATATTCAAGAACCAACTTGAATACCATAGGACCACATTCCTCCCTAGCACCACCCTACATCCCTGATTATAAATTTTTGATTGTATAATCAACAATACAGATATATCAATTCTTATTGATTCTTTTATGTTCTATAAATCTGGTCTTCTTTTGTATGTTCTGCAATTTTTCTCTTATGTTGTTTGTTATGCAAATCTACTCTACTTGTGTTTGTTCATCTTATGTTTTTTATCTCTGAGTTTGATCTCAAACTGTGCCTACTATAATTTTCCCTTTCTTATAGTTCAACTCATTTTTCAGTTAGAACTACCAACCTCACACAGTCACTACATATCTCTTTTATGCTCTCCCACCGATTTAGTTACACCTCAAATATCTAAGGAAACGTCTCAGCAACTAAATCGCCAAATTTCCAAGAACTATGATTCAGTTCTGCTAATTGAATCGTAACTGAAAAATTAACCGTGAGGTGAAACAATAGCCCTTCGATCAAATTCCCAATTAACCAGCACCGTTGGATTAAATTCACAGGGTCTCGCGTTTATCCGATATGACCATTGGTCGTGACCGAATGCTAAACATAAAGTGATTTCACGATTTCACATATTACGACCTCCTGTTGTGAGTTGCTTCCAAACTCCTGAATCACAAAACTCCGAAATGGAGCTTAGCAAAACTATCTTCTTCACTTCTCTTCCTCTGACGTGACCACAAGTTATGACCAGGGGCCAAGCACGAGGGTGTTTCGCGATTTCTCATATCGCGACCTCCTGTTATGAGTTTCTTTGAAACTCCCGAAACATGAAACTTCGAAATGTTTCATATCAGATCAACGGCTAAGATATCTCCCTCTTATCGATAATTGCGATCAATATTGTGGAATCTGACTTCATATCGGATCAACGGTCTAGATCCCTTCTTCAAAAACTCAGACTTTGTTCTTCATTGTGCCAGATCAATGGTCCATGCTCTCGCTTTGATCGACGTCTGTGATCAAATCATGATTTCACATTTCATGACTTCGCATCTCATCTCCCTAGACAATCAATGGTCTATATCTCTCCTTGATCCGATGGCTCAAATAATGTTGTGAATTTGTGTTTTGCGACTTTGGAAGTTAGAGAACCTCCTTCCTTTGACCCTTCAGTCAGTGAAATGTTGATCTCTTGCCACGTGTCCTTCTTGGATCAATGGTCCAAATCATTTTGCGAATTCGTATTTTGTGGAGTTGGAGGATGGATCAGTCTTATCCTCTTCACATTTATACAGGATCCGATGACTGTTCATACTTGGTGCTCATATCCAACGTATGAGATTTGTTCTTCTCTTCTGTGTGCTCCTCCTGTCTGAATTTAAATCTGACGGCCATCAAGAATTCAGGATGGGTGATCTAACAATCATTGTTGCTCCTCCTCCTGATGTTACACTTATGTTCTTTCCATGCCATTATTTCTGTGCTGTTGATCTTGCTATCATTAGTAAACAGGTATACTCTCATTGTGTTGATCTTTCCATCAATGACAAACAAGCATACTCTGCCTTATGTCTATAAAAATTCCAACAAACCCAATACCTGAACACAATATCTATAACCACACTGCTTCCTTTCTTGCATGAGTGGTTTCCATGTATTCATCTTCTGTAGTTGAGAGTGCCACTACAACCTGTCTTTTTCTCATCCAACTCATTACTCCTCCAAATAGGTTAAACACATACCCACGTGTAGATCTTCTACGATCCAAATCTCCAACCCATTCTGCATAAACAAAACCATGTATGTCCACCACTTTGTCTAATCTTGGTCTTCCTTGGTAGCACAATCCATAACTGGTAGTGCCACGAAGATACCCGAAGACCCTCTTTACTATTCTCCAATGGTCCTTCTCTAGTTTTGACATATAACTGCTCAAAAATCCCACTGGATGTGCAATGGCTAGTCTAGTATAGACCATTTCATACATCAAACTACCAACTGCACTGGCATACAGAACATGGGACATGTCCTTTTCTTCTTCCTGTGTCTTGGGACATTGATCTGCATATAAATTTACGCCTAGAGGAATAGGAACCTTGATGGGTTTACCTCCATGCATATTAAACCTTTGCAATATTGTCTCAACATATTTTCTATGATTCAACTAGAGTTTTATGTTTTCACGATCTCTTTTAATCTCCATTCCCATAATGAAGTTAGAAGCACCGAGATCCTTCATGTCAAATTTGGAGGATAGCTGTGATTTCACCTCTTTGATAACATCCATGTTATTTCCTACCAACAACATGTCATCAACATACAACACTACATAAATGAAGTGATTACACACCTTCTTGGAATATACACAGTGATCATCCCTGCTTCTCACAAATCCCAATCCAAGGATGTATGTGCCAAAGTTTTCGTACCACATCCTAGGTGAGTGCTTTAGACCATATAGTGACTTATTTACCCTATATACCAACTCTTTCTTTCACTTCACTACAAATCCTTCCAACTTCTTCATGTAGATTTCTTCTTCCATATCCCCATGTAGGAATGTTGTCTTCACATTCATCTATTCCACTTCAATATCAAATGTAGCAACAATAGATAAAAGAAATTTAATAGAAGTTAACTTAGCAATAGGAGAAAAAATCTCACCAAAGTCAATTCCCTCTACATGGCAATAACATGTTTCTACTAACCGAGCATTGTATTTCTCCAGTTAACTTCTTCTTAAACAACCATTTTCTACCAACATATTTTCTTCCATCTGACAACTCAAATATATCCAATGCTTCATTATTATCCAAGGCATCCATTTCTTCAACCATGGCCTTCTTCCAGAGTTTACTATCCTCTGAATTCACTGCTTCCCTAACAGTTCTGGGATCATCATCAGTAATAGATAAAGAAGAATTGGAACAAAAATCAATTGGACTATACCTTTTTGGTTGCCTTCTATCTCTCACTAATCTCCTCAATATTGGGTTATGAGGTTCTTCTTCTTCTTCTTCTTCTGCTTCCTCTTCTTCACATGATTCATATTTTTCATCATCCAACTCAAGCTCTATTTTCTCAGGTTCATCTTGCTTTGGTAGGAATTCATGTTTGGACACATCTTTTACCTCTCTAAAAAAAATATCTCGACTGTAAAGAGTCTTCTTGTTTTCTAGGTTCCAAAGATTATAACCCTTCAAACCATCTTTATAACCAATAAAGATACACTTTTCAGCCTTTTTATCCAGCTTACTCATATTTTCCTTTGGAACATGTACATAAGCATCACAAACAAACACTCTAAGATGTTGAAGAGAGGGAATCTTTTCAGACCATACCTCGTGTGGAGTTTTATCATCCAATGTTGATGAAGGTGATCGATTGACCAGGTAACATGTTATACCCATTGCCTCTTTCTAGAATTCTTGTCCTAACTTGACACTGCTAAGAATGCTCCTTACTTTTTTTAGTAGTGTCATGTTCGTCCTTTCTCCAAATCCATTCTGTTGAGGAGTGTATGAAGTAGTCTTTTGACTTGCTATACCACACTTCTTACAAAATTCTTTGAATTCATTTTCGTAGAATTCTCCACCATTATATGTTCTCAATACCTTTATTTTCTTCTCTGTCTGATTTTATACTAGAGCCTTAAACTCTTTAAATTTATCAAATACCTTGGATTTATTTCTAAGAAAATAAATCCATGTGTTCCTTGAGAAATCATTTATGAATGAAACATAATACACAGATTCACCTAGGAATGGAACAAGAATAGGTCCAAACACATAATTGTGTATCAACTCTAAGATCCCCTTTTCTCTTGTAGCACCAGATGGGAATCTTATTCGATTTTGTTTACCATATATGCAATGTTCACATAAATCAAAATCCAGAGTGCAATTAGACATACGTTCAACATACCTTTACCATGTAGTGTTCGAAGGCCCTTTTCTCCAATATGACCTAGTCTTTGATGCCACAACATGGTCTTGTTTTTTGGGAAAATATTGGTCTTGTTTCCTTCATTTCTCTTCTCAGGGATAACAAAATTGTTACACCCCTTAGTATGAGTAATTCCCAATAACTTGTACAGAGTTCCACACCAAACTCAACTCATCAACACCATTTCTCCTCATACCATCTTGCAAGTGACCTTTCCAAATACAGTATCCACTTCTACATCATTCAACTTGCTTACAAATATTAGACTCCTGGCTATTTTTTGAATGTGCAGAACCCCATGGAGAGTTATAATCCTTCTATATTTTAGCAGCAACTTAACCCTTCCACGTCCCATATTTTTGTTGTCGATTCATCTCCTAGGAATACATCACCACCATCATATTTTTCATATTCAGAGAACCACTCCCTGTGAGGACTCATATGGTATGACGCACCTGAGTCGATCAACCATACATCAAGGGTTGCATGTGTACCTGTAGATGTCATGTAAACATCACCTCCTTCTTCAGTGGAGGTTTTCGCCTCTGTGGAAGTGGTACTATCAGATCACTTTGGTTTTTCAACCTTCTTAGACTTGCAATCTTTCTTATAATGCTCTGTTTTACCACACTTCTAACATTTCCTCAAAGATTTTCCTACAGACTTAGATCTACTTGTAGATTTAGATCTCCCCCCCCGAAGAATTACCATGATACGTGTCTTGGGTACGGCCTCTTATAAATAAATCATCTGTGCTATGACCATCCATGCTTTTCCACCTCATCTCTTCAGATAACAAGGATGAAACTACATCCTCATACTTCAATGTAGATTGAGTGGTACTCCCAATTGCTACAACGAGATTATCCTAAGAGTCTAGTAAAGAACATAACAAAGTAATACACTTATCCTCTTTTGCAATCATAGTATTAATAGATATGAGTTGACTTTCTTGAGTATTAAAGGCATTTAGATGTTTTTTCACAGAATCTCCATCTTCCATCCTAAGATGATACAACTTTCTTCGAAGAAACAACTTGTTTACGAGGGACTTTGATTGATACAAATTCCCTAACTTATTCAATTTGACGTGCCCACACACACACATGCAAAGAATATATAACATATACCCAACACTTTTCGTATTCAACCATAAGTCTTGGATCACTAGGATCTTTTTCAGTGGCCTTTACTATGCTTCGCACACCTCTATTCATTATATGCATTTGAATTTGCGCTTGATGCTCTTTATGCCCCTTCAGGGAATTTGGTTTCGCTCTCGTAATCTGCTAAGGCATTCTCTCTTGTTGTGGGGTGGGGATAGCCGAGAGAATGGGCTCCCCTCCTCCGAATCGGGGCTTGCTTCTTAACGGAATAAACACCCCATCCCACCGGGTCACAAGTCGACCTCTCTATCTCTTTTACATTATCTATCTCTTTCTCCTTTATAACTAGTATAGAATCGCCTTCAGTTTATAGAGATAGAATCTTTCTTATCCATTAAAGTGGATTCGATTATGTTGCCTCTTGTCTTTTTGCACATGTTTCTTGGAGGTGAAACAAGATTTCTCAGAGTTTCTCATGGATACCAGTGAAAATGTGTCGTTTGTGTGTTTTTTGATGTTTCTTTTGGGACAACATCAACTAAATCTCTTAATGTTCATAGTAATTCTCCCAAATTTAGAAAACATAGAAAGTTTAAGTATTTCGACATTAAAGTGGATTCGATTATGTTGCCTCTTTTCTTTTTGCCCATGTTTCTTGGAGGTGAAACAAGATTTCTCAGAGTTTCTCATGGATACCAGTGGAAATGTGTCGTTTGTGTGTTTTTTGATGTTTCTTTTGGGACAACATCAACTAAATCTCTTAATGTTCATAGTAATTCTCCCAAATTCAAAAAACATAGAAAGTTTAAGTATTTCTAAAATATTTAGCTCACAAAAAATAAGTATTTCAAAAATATTTAGCTCACAAAAAAATAGCATTAGTACAAATAAGATTGGAAAGTGGGTGGGGAAGAAAAAACTCTCCACCGCAACCAATTTAACTACAACCATTTAACATATGAATGTTGACTTACATGAAATACGATCACAAAGTTTCCCATCAAAACCACTGAAAATGTTGTTCGTATGCCTGTGGATGTTTTTGTTTTTATTTGACAGCATCGAATGAGCCGTTTATATTGTAGTCTACGTTGCTTACATGAAAGAGAAGTGAGCTTGCATATTGCCAAGCCCTATATTTTCAGCAATCCTCACATGATATTAAATATAATTTGTTTTTAAGAAAATAACCCAACATAATAAGAATAAATCATAATTACTGCCAAGGGAGGTATAATAATGAATTTCCTTTTTATTTCATATTCATAGTGGTAGGACAATCACGGAAACAGGTGCAACAGCGGCTTCCAATTTAATTTTTTCGTGATTGGCTCATCTCATACCAATATTACAACCAGGTGCCCGATTACAAAAGTGTCATTGTTGAGAATTGAAGGTTAGTGGGGAAGAATCAGAGTTACTGACGTAGTCAAACGACAGTTCAAAAATCAAGTTTTAAATTTTTTTTTTATTTAAAAGCATTTAAATTAAATTTAAATGTTTCTTTAAAAAAATTTGAATTCATTTGCCTCGCTCTACTTAACGTCAAGGAAGTTCTGGTTAATTTCAAAACTATATTATCGAGTATACCATGGAGTAGTACGTCTTCCTCCATTTTTATAGGTTTTTAAGAATTTTTTGAATTTCAATTATGTTAATTTTTTTTATTTAAAACTTTTAAAAGCCGATTTATTTTAAAATTATAAAGCTAACCTTAATTAACATATTGTTGATATTTCACAATTTAATATCTAATCTTTTAAATAATAATCTCCATCTTTCAATGTGTTTTTACTCACTTAACTTTAATCATCATAAATAAAATTGAAGGAAATGGATTCTTTTTGCTTGGTATATCATTCTGAATCTTCATTTCTTTATGGGATAATAGAAATTACTCCCTTGGATGCCGTGAGATATGGCTCTGGATCTTCTGCTTCATAAAGAATTTCATTGATAAAAAGCATGCATAATGGAAGGCCGCCATTCCTTATTCCAGTTGGAGACCACACCATTCCTATTCTTTTAAGTCCCTGCTTAAATAGGTCCCAATCATGTAGCCAATTAGGTAGGAAGCCAAGCTCGAGCTTAAAAATCCAATTAACCTAGGGTACATGGTTACTAAAGACGTAGTCAATTAGGTAGGAAGCCAAGTTCGAGCTTAGAAATCCAATTAACCTAAGGGTACATGCTAGACTTATTATCTATTGATATTTTGGGTGATGATTATTTGCCCACTATGCTTCTCCATGTTCTTGGTGATCCAAAACTATCTAAGAAAATGATAGTTAAGTTTTGGAGAAAATAGACTAAGCATCTATGGAATCAATGTATTCATTTCTATATAGAAATGATAGTTTAGGAGTGGACAAAATAGAGTGGCATAGGATTTTATATAGAAATGATAGTTTAGGAGTGGAGAAAATAGAGTGGCATAGGCTTTTCATTTGATTGAGACATGTGTGCAAAACAAAAGGTTGTTTTCACCATTTTACTGTCATGTTTCAAGTTGAATTAATTTTAGGTAAAACTCTCCACTTCAGGGAAGGGTCGGTGTAAGTTAATGATGGTTGCGTTAGTGGTATTGAATACAAAGATGGAAAAACAACAATATCTTAACTTGGACGAGTTATTAATGTGACAACGAAAACATGGAAAAACAACAATATGTTAACTTAGAGAGATTATTCAAAGTACTTTTACAATGAATTATCTTTGTGAATATATATATTTTATTTATAGAAATTGTCAATAACTATATGAAATTTGAGTTTTTCTAAGAGTGGGATGTTATTTTTCAAGCAAAATATAAGGTGTTGCCTTAGGATGGAATTTCCTTAAAACAAATTGTAGAATTGTAGAGAACCCATTTTTCTAATGCTTGATATTTTTTCAAAATTTACAATATTTTTTTAAATTATAAAAGTCAATATATCTTTGCAAAACGAAAGGAAATAGATAAACAAGAAAATGACTCTCACCCCCTCTTATTTTCAAGAACCTATTTTTATCATAATCTACTTTGATAGTTTTGGCTTCTTCCTCCCAATTGAAGTTCACATTTATTAAAATTCATCTAACTTCCAAAGACATATATTACCCCAAGACCTAGTTTCTCTAATACCATTTTGTAACAAACCATAAGGTTGTTACCTTTACTATATATATGTATGTATGTATTTATTTATGTATGTATGCATTCTTTAAGGCCATACACTTTAGACAAGACAACTAAAATCAACAAGCTCACTAGTAACTACACTAGACAGGGTTTGACAAATGCCCGCAATGAACATAAAATTATTTAATCATCCATCCAAAAAAACAAGAGCACACAAATTAAATACTTAAATAAAAAAATACATTTAACAAACCATAAGGTCATTACATTTACTATGTGTGTCTGCACGTGCATTAATTATTTAAGGCCATACACATTAGACAAGACAAAACTAAAAGAAGCAAGCACAATCCATATAAGCGAACAACTACACTATATAGGGCTTGACAAATTCCCACAACAAACATGAAACTAAATCATCCATACAAAAAACCAAGAGCACACAATTTAAATAATTTAATAAAAAAACACATTTAACTTTTAGCTTGCCAAGGTCCACAGTCGAGCCAATTTTGCTCCAATTCCCACCCATAGTCTCCAACAAAATTATATGAACTAACCTTAAAAATCATAGGGAGAACATGAATCAAGGGTTAACCTAACACCCAATCAATGTAATCAATTTCATAGTTATTACCCCACGAAGGAGGGATCAAGATCAATGAGGATAGGAACCCTAAAATCATAGTGTTCTCAACAATCCCACCCAACTACTTAGGACTAAATCAACATGATTATAGTTACTTTAGCATATGTGTGATGGAGATGCTACTATATTTGCAACACCTCCAAATCCCATGGGATTATGGCATGAAAGGGTCTTACTACCAACTTTATCTAGTGATTGCAACGATGACAATAATGGTGCCCCACTCAAGAAAATATCTAACTACCACTTCAGTTGGTGATTGAAATCATTGCAACAATGACCTATCTTTATAATTGTATCCCAAATAACAAGTACAAGGATACATGCACATTGATCTTTATCACCCCTTCAAGTTGCAAGCACACTCCTAGCTGCTTAATCCACACAGACTGGATGGGAAAAGACATGTCTCTACACAAATCATTACTAACATAACACTAATGTATTCCCAATACTAAGTTCCTTAGAACCCATTTTCAAATGATCCATCCAACCCCAACAATGGCTACACCACTTATTTTACAATTCATCTGAGTGTAATATCTTCCCAACACTACCTCTTGGTCATGCTCTTACTCATGCAAGGGTGAATTTGGACTTGAGGGAAAATTTACAAGTGTCCAAAATAGAATAAAAGTGAATTACAACCCCTTTCCCTTTTACCCTAGTTAAATTTGAGGTTGTTTTCATAAATATTTCCCCAAGCTTCCTAAGAACTAGGATATGATAGTCATCCTAATTGAGAAAATAACCCTTCCCTTGAGTACATTTCCCCAATGTACACCAATATCTTAACTTGGAACATTTTATTCCATCTAATATACCAATGTATATGTGACATCATCATCCTAATTAATCTCACCATAATATGAAACCTATCAATGACAAGGAAACATACATTTGTATTCATTATCAATGAAAAAATGAAACCAATCAATGGTGAGGTATACAAAAACATATAAACATCATCAATCATTATAGGAAACCACTCCATGGAAAGGCAACCAACACATGTACACATCATCAATCATAATATGAAATTACTCCAATGGAAAGGTATTTAACATATGTATAAATCATCGAAAATAATATGAAACCAATCAATGGCAACATATCCAACACATGTGCATAAATATCATGAAATATATCTTTAGTAGGGAATCCACATAAGCCACTTCCTAAAATAGAATCTACACAATCACAATGGAATATCTCTCTAACATATCCAACACATGTGCATAAATATCATGAAATATATCTTTAGTAGGGAATCCACATAAGCCACTTCCTAAAATAGAATCTACACAATCACAATGGAATATCTCTCTAATAGGGTATCCACATAAGCCATATCTTATCAGGGAATCTACACATAATCAAAATGGAATGTATATCTAATAGGGAATCCACATAAGCCACATCTTAATAGGGTATATACACATAATCACAATGGAATATCTCTCTGATGGGGCATCCGCACATGAAATCATCGTACAGGGGTGAATCACATCATAATATGATATATCATATTAATCCTCATCAAGGGTTATCAAAACTACCCAACCATCATAAAAAAATATGCAATATCATCATAAGTATGTTGGACAATAAGTATATATGTAATATTAACCTTAGAATTAAGGACTAATCAAAATAAATTTTATCCAATAATTACCAATGTTTATATAGTCATTATCAAGAATATTTAATCCTTCCATTAAGAAATTTATGTACCCATCATAATCTAGACAATCACATAGGTGTCTAGGTTCATCATACTAAATTATTAAGGAAATAAAATATCCATCAAAGGGTCATATAGAATGATAATCCATCTAACCACATAAAAAAAAGATTAGCAATTACTGAAAGAGAGCACGACACATACTAAGGTGCAATTTAGTAACAACTAGCCACCTAGGAAAACTCAACCATCTACCATTATGAGAAGTAAATACTATAATTGAAGTAATTATTATAGATGAAGTAAATACTATACTTGAAGAAGGGCCAGGGAACCCTTTAACTAGCTCCCATTAACATAATTATTGTGATTGCGGAAGTGTTTCTTGAGTCTTCCCTAGGATCTCTCATGATGAGAATAATAATATTGAGAATGGGTCAAATGACCCTTATATAAGGAGACCCTTAATGGTAATACTCGACTTATGGGAAGGGATGGCCAATATTTCCTAAAGATCCCTGAAGGTGGACCCTTCTTCATGCTCTCCCTTGAATGGAATACTATCTTTGAGGAAGGGTCAACCAAACCTCAACTTAGCTTCCTCTTGATGAAAATAATATGTTTGATGATGGTTAATTTGAACTTAACTCAAGATCACACATGAAGAGAATACTAATATTGAGGGGTTGAAAAACCCTTCACTGTTCTTTCCACATATCAAAATACTATACTTGAGAAAGTGTTGGAAAGACATTCTTCATCATTCCCATTGATATAAGCATTAAAAACGAGTAAGGTTTAGCCAACCCTTTGAAGGGATACTCCATGATGGGAATATTATTATTAAGTAACGATCAACCCTCCCTTCCTCATACTACATGTAGACAAGAATATTGTGCTTAAGGAAGGGTAAATTTACCCTTCCTAAGGCCCTTCCTTAACACAAATACTAAGCGTGAAAAGGGTCAGTAAAATAATCTTTGGGGTCTACCTTAACAATAATATTATGCTAGAGGAAGGGTCATGTAGCCCTTCCCGATTCTGGTAATTAACGTAAATAAAATTATTAATGAAGAGTTAATAGAACCTTCAACATGCTCCCATTCAATAAGAATCTATGCTTCAGGAAGGGTTCTCTAAACCTTTCCAATGATACTAAACATTGGTACTATTCTCAACGTAGGATTAGATGACCCTTCAATGGTTTCCGCTTGATGTGATTATTATATTTCAAAAATGGTCCATTGAACGTTCAAAGATTCCCCCATAATAAAAATACTAGGATTAAGAATGGGTTAGATGATTTTTCCCTGTGCTCCTTCAAGGCCAACCCTCTGTCTAGCTTCCTCTTGAATAAAATAATATGATTGAGGGAGGGTTAGAAAAAATTTCAAATAACTCTTCCTTGATGTGAATAATTTTCTTCAATATGGATATTTCGGCTCCTACTAAGGATCCCACACGATGAGAACACTAATATTGGGTATGTTTGGTAGGAAATTTCCTATTATTCCCTTAAACAACCCTTCTAACTAGGATCCCATTGACATGAATACTATGATTAAAGAATGGTGATTTCACCCTTGCTCGATCTCCCCCACAATGTCCATACCAATATTAAGGTAGGTTTTTCCAAAAATTATATAGGAAACCCCTAATCAAAATACTAGTTTGGTAAAAGAGTTGCTTGAACTTTCCCTAGGATCCCCTTAAGGTAACCTTTAATCAAAATCCCCCTCAAATAAAATAATATACTCAAGATAGTGTCTGTTAAACCTTAAGTTGACTCTCACTTGACATGAATAATATGCTTGAGTATTATTAAACCAACTCGTTATTATCCTCACTCATGATGAGACTACTAATTTTGAGGCTGACCCTTCAATGTTTCCCCCCTAGACACTAATACTATACATGAGGAAGTGTGGTCCAACAATTAATTATCCTTGAAATTGATGTGAATATCAGGCTTGAGGAAATTTTAGTTGAGACTTTCAAATTCATACCCATAATGGTAATAAAATTCTTGAGGAAGGTTCCACCATCCATTCCCTATGCTACCCCTAGATGTGAATTTTATTCTTAAGGTATGGTTATTCAACCCTTTGATATGCTCCCTAAAATGTGAATACTATGTTCGAAGAAGATTTGACTAACCATTCATTGTGATTAGAGTCAATGATAAAAAAATTCCAAAGGTAGGTTCTACCAACCCTTCCTCATACTCCCCTATATGGAATAGTGTGCTCAAGAAAGGAATATTTGAACATTCCCCAAAATCCTCCCTGATACAAATACTAAGATTGAGAAAGGGTCAACTATCACATCCCACAACTCCCCAATACATGAATATTATGCTCAAGGAAGGGACAATCGATCCTTATACATGGTAAACATGGAAGAGAATATTATTCTTGAGGAAGTGACATTTGACCCTTATGTGATCTACCCTCAATGTGAATGTTATGCTTGATAAAGGGTCATTTGAATCTACCTGGTGCTCTCCCCAGATAAGAATAATATTTTTTAGGAAGGGTTAGCCTGTCCTCCATTGAGATCATATACAATGATAATACTAATATTAAGGAAGGTTTGGTGGAATAATTCACTTGTAAAATTTTCATTCAACCTTTCTCTAGTCTCCTCCTATGATGTCATATCTTAAAACACCCCCTTGAATTGAATACAATGTTTGAGGAAGGGTCAGAAAACACATCACATAGATCCACCTTGATGATAATTTTATTCCTGATGAAGGTTTGACTGAACCTTTGAATGGATCCTATTAATATGGGAGGATACTGGTGGAAACTCACATGTTCCACTAATTCAGAATAGATCCACATCTTGTCATTTTTTCTAGAGTTTTTCAGGTCCCAAAGTTTCGGGGTCATTTTGAGGCCCCAAACGACACTTTTTTGGGCCAACATCGCCTACCATGTAGTAAAATATAGATGACAGGTTGAATGGAATGACCTTTATAATGGTGTAATGAGCACCCAAAACGAAGATCCTATGCAAAAATTGTTCCCCTCGAAAGTTGACGTATTAAATAACCATATCAGGGCCTACAAACCTTTTGGTTCTTCATATTTTGGGGTTACAGTTTTGGATGTTTAGGGTTTTCTCATTGATTTTTTATGTTAAAAGGCCTTTTTTTCCTCTTTGTAATCAACTTCTTGTGAATGAGACTAGGCGAAACATATCTCTCTTAAGAGATAATTTACCACCATTCTAGGTAGCTAGTGTGCCTTGAATTTTATAGTCTTTTGTATTCCATACAGTATGTAACACCATGTTTCCCCCAGTTGAAAATATAACTATATTGGACAAGGAAATATGGAAAAATCAAAGGTGTGAATGTTTCATTTGATGAAACTTTGTATGAAAGGTCGATGAATGTAAATTATGTTATTTTAATAGAAAATGGATACATGTTGCATGATTGTTGGAAATAGGATGTGCTAAGAGAGACCACGAATGTTATGAAATATATGGTGGAGGGGACCACAAATGGATGAGTTAACGTCAACCGAACCAGTACTTTGTTGGATTTAATTTCTCAGGATCAGAACAACCTTCTAACCCAGGAATGAATTACTGTCAGGTTGGTAGGTGGGAAGACCTCCTCAAGAGTTAAGAAGGGGATGGGGCAGACTACCCATCTCTAAGGATTCAAAACCTGACCATGGACTAAGAGTTAGGGCCACACATAATATTGTTGGAAAACGAAAGAAAGGAAAGCATGGAGGTCAAGGAGGAGGACCTGAAAAGAGTGTAGAGATGAGAGATTGAGCTCTCAGTTTCGAGGAAGAACTGTGAAAAGAGTGTGTTATGATTGTGGGAAATAGAGACTAAGACAGGAGAAGGAGAGTAACCTTTATCCCTATATATTTTTGAGCCGAAAGAAGATATTCAATCTAAAAGCATCATGGTCTAGATCGGGGGTGGATAGTGGTAAATCCGTTAGGAGTGACTGAGCCTATGGTTGGGTGGAAACGGGCAATCTTTCCAGCAATAGCTTCACGTTATCGGGTTCTGATAGGTGTTTCTATACTTTATGCATTGAATTGGGAATTAACAGTTGCATACATATATTTTCTTATCTGTAAATGGTTTTGCATTGAAAAACGTTAAATTATGTATATCCTTTGGTTTCCTTGAGGACTTGTGCTTGTGATTTTCTTGAATGCTCCATTTTAACTCTCGAAGGTGTTTTCCCCACGAGCTACGTCACAACTCCAGAATCGTAGCAAGCCTCTTGGCACTGCTACCATCTCGGTAACCTCATGATCTTACACCCTCTAGTTTTAGAACATAAGGTTCTGCGAACCAGGAAGATGTTTCCTCCAAACTAGTAGCCCGAGAGACCTTGAACTTGTGCCCAATACCTTAACTAAAACCCGAATAAGAGTAGAGTGCACATCTTGAGAGTCATCTGAAGGTCCATGTGACCTGAGTCTAGGAACACTTCGTTAATCCAAAAAGGAGCTACTTCAAAATGGTTTCAGAGTTTCGGGAGTTCGACGTCTGGAATGTCAAACTTCATGATTGTCAAAATTACCTGAACTCCTTGAGTAACAAGAGATATAGATGAATCAATAAACCGATAGAGGAAATGATTATGAACAGTTCATTGGGAGGAAAACCTATCTTAGTCATCAGAATGACTCAAAGACCCACTAGAGTTAATAAATAAAATACCACCCAGTCCATTAGATTGATGGTTGGGGATCATTGTGGAGAGCGGAGGATAAATTAGCGGATGTTCTAGTTCACAGGTTGAAATCAACCAACATCGTTGATCTCATTGGATATGGAATATCAACGACCATGATTAGACAGAGTCGGGAGAGCAGTTCCCAAATTGCGGATATTGGGCCTTGCAATCGCTATGAACCGCGATCTATGAATGAATATCGATGGTGGGGAATCATTACGGAGCACGGTGGTGAAATTAACGGACGTGCTAGTTCGAGGCCCACAATTCACCAATGATGTTTATCTCATCGAGATGGAGGATCAACGGCCACTATTAGACCGAGTTGGGCGAGTACTTTTCTGGTTGCATAGATTGAGCCCTCCGATAAAGAGCGAGGACGTTGGGGCCTCACAATCACTGTGGATCATGGATCTAAGGATCCTTCAAGATCCCTCACTACCGTTTGATCATGGGGACATGATTATTAACATCGAGATCATGTGGGATCCCATGTGTTGAGTGACGGGGTTTCCAGGTGTCCCTCTCGGAGTGGCCTAACAATGAGACCCAAGGGACCCTTGAGTGGAATTTACAAGCCATAGATCTTTGGGGTTACATGGATACCCTTGGACAATCATATCTAGGTTGTGGTCAACCCGATGTTGTTCGAATCCAGGAGGATTGAAGTGTGAAGGCACGAGGATTCCTGAAGGCTGGAGTCCTGAAGTCATCCCAGTCGTCCGTTAGAAAATGATGCACGGCGGAAGATATACCACTTCAAAGAAAATCACTCCATGAGAAAAGATAATTTGTATAGAGAAAGAAATCCCAAATCCCAGAGCATTAGAGTTCATCAGAGTCATCAGTCAATAGAGGAAAGGTGTTAGCAGATCCTTTGTTCAGGAGGATGAACACTTTGGAGAAAGTGGGTTAGTGTGGACAGATAAATCCTGAAGGCCGAAGCGTCGGATTCCATAGTGACTATTTAATATAGGAGGGCCTGTGTCAGAAGAACCGTTTTCTTTGAAGGAAAGGTAGTTCGGAGGGAAGCGAGGGTGGAGTGTGCAGAACTTTTGAAGACCAAATTCACGAAGTGACTAGGACTATAGATCTAGGGATCCTTTGGGTCCTATCCTAGCCATCGAATCTATGATGTAGTCATCCCAACGTTGACCGCTTCGGGAGGATACGAGTGTGGTGACACCAAAACTCCTGAAGGCCGAATCACTGAAGTTCATCCTGACTGTTTAATAGAAGAGGACATGTGTCAGAATATTCAACACTCTGGAAGGATTTCTCTTCAGAGGTTTGAGTGTGTGAAGACTCGAGAACCTATCAAAGCCCGAATTCCCGAAGTGGATGAAGGTCGTCATATTCTCTGAGGACACACGGCCTCAGATTGTCAACTTCGTAGATTTTCGAGTCCGAAAGATTCGCATGGTGGTTGTCTTGGCGTCTAGTCATAGCCTACGGTCATATGCGAGTGTAGATGGAGGGAAGGGGCCAGGCCTGGATTTCAATCCGAAGGTCGAACGTAGAATTCCCCGCTAGCTTGTGAGTTAACCGAGGATAAAGCCGAGTCATTGGATTGGTTGGTGGATGGATCTCCATGATAGATTTAGGAATGTTGGAAGCTCTGGGATATTGGAGAACTCAAGTGAAGCATATTGATTTGTATCCATATTTAAGCCATGTGGCCCCGAGCAATGAACACCCGAGGAACTTGGGAGAGGTCTATATGCCAGTTTTGAGCTCAGTTTGGAGCATGGAGACCATGGTTAGAATGATATGGAAGAGCAGAACGTGATAAAGACCCCGAATGGAGGATTTGATATAGTTAAGGAAAACAAAATTTCGATGATCCAACATGGGTGTGTTACAAATTGGTATCAAAGCATGGTTACAACACTTGGCCTGCTTGGGCTCAGGGCTGAGTCTTTTAAAAATCATGTTTAAAGTAAATTTTAAGGGTGACACCTTATCTTACTACTTCCCTAAAGATTATGGTTAAACTTTTATTGAGGGAAAGAATAAAACGTTTTATTGTGTGTGTATTTAAGAAATTTGAATTGTATGTTCATCATAAACTAATAGAATGTTAGCTAACAGTAAGTCTTTTTCCAACACTCTAGTAGTCATTGAATAATGGGACCTCACAAGAATAAAGGATGGGAACACACCATGAAGTGGGGTAGGGATCTCACAATAGAGATGAAGAGTCTAACGAGACGAGGGCGGTGGAGATCCCTCCGGATCTAGCTGAAACTGTAAGAAGCCTTGTGGCCGAATTATAGAATTGCAAGGATTACAACGAGAGATTGATAAAAGAGAAAGAGAAACAAGTGGAAATCAATGTAGTTTTGCTGCAGAGCTTATCTGATATACAAAGGAAAATGCAGCATGGACTTGCAACCAACCATGTGGACCGATGGCATACAGAGAGAAGTCAAAGTCCACCTGAAATAATAAAACGTGGTCCCATAAGTGGACACACAGAGAGAAGCACCTCAATGAAGGCCCAACCTGGAGGCAGGGGATGCTCATCGGGAGATTCCTATGGAAAGGGAACTGGAAACTTTGAGGGATATTCTAGTAGCAAAACTAGCTCACATTCTCAGGACAAAGGAAAGAAGCGAAATAATTCCAAATGTCATGACCCTAAAGAGTTCAAGAAATCCAAACCACCCTCTTTCAATGGATATATTGAGAAGGCGGAAGAGGGAGAAGCTTGGCTTCTTGGTTTAAAGAAGTACCTCAGTGTTCATGACTATTATTAAAAAATGAAGGCTCAAATATCCATCTTCAACCTGAATGGAAAGGATTACATTTGGTGGGAAGATCTTAAGAATGTGAAAGGAATCCATGAAAATGACTTATCATGGAAACAGTTTGAGAAACACTTCAATAAGAAGTATCTTTCAGAGAAATAATTCAATGGGAAGACTAAGGATTTCTATGAACTCAAGTTGTGACATCTCAACATAGAGGAATATATAAATAAATTATTTGAGTTGTTGAGGTATGCCCCCTACATAAAATATGAAAAGGTAAAATTCAAACGATTTATCAGTCGGTTAACTTATACCTACTGTAACAAGATTGAGTTTGACGAGCCAAAGACCTTACAAGACACTATTTGAAAGGAAAGGTATTGTTATGAAAAGTTCGAGCATCAGACAAAACCTCACGAGGACTGGAAGAAGAAGAGTAGTTCGGGTTTCAAGAAGAAGGGATTTAAATCCTCAAGGTTTAAGAACTATAGGAAGGATTCAAATATGAGCCTTCCTACTCAAAGTGTATACCAGTAGAATTTCCCCTCCCAGAGTGGAAATAAACCTTTTGGATCATCTCGAGGAAAGATTGATAACCCAAAGAGGGAACCCTTGAAATGTTGGGTTTGCGGAGAAGAACATCTACTGAGGGATTTCCCACACTGACAACATAATAGTAGGATAATTTACAACATCCAAGAAGCTACCACAGTCAATGATGTGGCTAGGATCCTACCACATATTTATGCAACTTTGGACAATAAAAATGCAACCACAAAACTTTAGTGGTGGGGATGAAAGGTATGATTTCCAACCGTCTAGTTTCTATTTTAATTGACCCTGGTTCTAATTTGAGTTATGTGGACTCTCCGACTATTGATAAGTGTAAACTGCAACAAGTTAGACATGTTAAGCCATGTTTGGTACATCTAGCTAGTGGAACGAAGAGAAAAGTAGCAGAGGTCATACTATCTTGCCAATTCATCATGGATGGATTGCCCACCCGAGCGACCCTTAACATAAATCCCCCAGGATATTATGAGTTGTTGATTGGTATGGACTGGTTGGATGCTTATAAAAATAAGTTGGACTGTTACCATAAAACTGTAGAATGTGTAAATGAAGAAGGGAGAAAGATGAACCTCCAAGGGATTCAGAATATTGTCTCAGTGAGACGAATATCATCCCTTCAAATGAAAAATTATTGCAAAAAGGGGTGTCTGTTATATGCAATACAAGTGTTGGAATTTGTTGAGGATGACAAACCAAACCTAGAGGACCACCCCATATTAAGATATTATAGAGACGTGTTCCCATAATAGGTATGGGGTCTACCTCCAAGAATAGACATTGACTTCTCGATAGAACTTGCACTAGGAGTGGTGCCAGTGTCTAGGACACCCTATAGGATGAGTACACCCGATCTAGCTGAGCTCAAGCTACAACTAAAGGAAATGATGGAAAAAGGCTACATCTGGCCTTGGGTGTCTCCATGGGGAGCACCAGCCCTTTTTTTGAAAAATAAATATGGCAAGATCCAACTGTGCATAGATTATAGATAACTCAATGAGACAACCATAAAGAACAAGTACCCCTTACCAAGAATCGATGACTTGTTCGACCAATTAGGAGGTAATTCCATTTTCTCAAAGATTGACTTGAGGTTTGGATACCATCAATTATGAATCAAGGAGTAAGACATCCACAAAATGGCCTTGAGGACAAGGTATGGTCACTGTGAATTTGTGGTGGTGCCCTTTGGATTAACCAATGCCCCCGCGACTTTTATGTGCTTTATGAACAATGTACTCTGCAAATTCCTAGACAAATTTGTATTGATTTTCGTTGATGATATCTTAATATAATTCAAGAATAGAGAAGAGCAAGAATAACATCTTAGACTTTTACTTCAAGTACTAAGAGAGCATCAAATCTATGCTAAGTTCAACAAGTGTGACTTTTTCCAGAAGCACGTCCATTACTTAGGCCATGTCATTTATAAAGAAGGAGTGGAAGTAGACCATGAAAAGATCAGTTCTATTATGGAATGGCCTACCCCAAAGGATTTTTTTTATATCAGATCCTTTATGGGATTAGCGGGATATTATAGAAGGTTTATAAAATGATTTTCCAAGATTGGTTGTCCAATCACTGACCTCCAGAAAAAGGGGGTTAAATTCACTTGGACAGAATAATGTGAAGAAAGATTTCAGGAACTGAAATACCTTCTGACCTATGTGCCCATGTTGAATATTGTGGACCCTGATAATGACTTCCTCGTGTGTAAATATTCTTGCAAGGAAGGACTCAGAGGAGTCCTTATAAAAGAGGGATGTGTAATTTTCTACGCATCTAGGAAATTGAATGAGCATGCAATCAATTATGTGATCCATGATATAGAGTTGACTGCCATAGTGCATGCATTTAAAATGTGGAGGCATTTCTTGCTGGGTAGGATATTTGTACTTATGACAGATCATTGTGGGTTGAGGCACATGTTTGATCAACCAAAACCCAATGCTAGACAAACTAGGTGGATGACTCTCCTTAGTGAGTTCGATTTTGAAATCGAACACATCAAAGGGAAGGAAAATAGGGTGGCCAATTCCCTTAGCGGAAGTGTGAAAATGATTCACCTAGCAGCAGTAACCACCTTTGAAGTGAATGTCAGGGAAAGAATCAGGAATGCACAAGAATCATATGCATTCTTCAAAACCATGACCTCATACCTAAAGTAAGAGCCTATAGGGATAAATTATGAAGGCTATTAGATGCTCGATGAAGGCATGCTGACCTACACAAACATATTGTAAATTCCAAGTTGTGACGACTTGAATAGGTTCATAATGGATGAACGACACAAGAGACCATATACTAGTCACCCAGGATATCATAAAATGATCACGGCCACTAGGAAAAAATTCTATTGGCCTCGAATGAAAAGGGACATAGCCGACTATCTAGCTAAGTGCCTAGAATGCCAACAAGTTAAGGTAGAACATCGGCACCCAACAAAGTTTTTACAACCTCTACCAATTCCAGAATGGAAATGGGAAACCATTTCCATGGATTTCATCACCAGATTACCAAGATCGACTAAGAAGAATGATTCCATCATGGTAGTGGTGGAAAAATTGAGCAAGTCTGCTCACCTCGTTCCTATAAAGTCAAATTTCGAGGCAACAAATATTTCCAACATCTTCATGAAAGAGATATTCATACTGCATGTCATGCCTAGAGATATTGTATCCGACAAAGACCCCAAATTCACTTCAATCTTTTGGAAATCCTTGATGGTTGGTCTTGAGACTAAATTGTTGTTTAGCATAGCTTATCACCCCCAAACTGATGGACAAACAAAAAGAGTAAACCAAATATTAGAAGACATGTTAAGGATGCATGTAATGCATGAGCCTAAGAAGTGGTAAGACTACCTGCCATTGGTAGAATTTGCCTACACCAATGGTTATCAAGAGTCACTAAAGATGAGCCCTTTTGAATCCCTCTATCATATATAGTGAAAAATTCCCATCAGCTGGAGTAATACAGTGGATATAATTTCAATCGGACCTAAGATGCTGAAAGAAATGGAGAAACAAGTGATTCAGATGAAACAAAATATGAAAATTGCTTAGCATAGACAAAAGAGCTACATCGACCAAAATATAACCCCCAGAGAGTTCAAGACAAGGGACCATGTCTATATCAGAGTTAGACCCATGAAGATTTCCCTAATAATGGGAGCTTGTGCCAAGCCTATAGGACATGTAGACTATAGGCTAACACTCCCTCCCATAGTAAAGGCACATAATGTTTTCCATATTTCATTATTGAAGAAATATGTAGATGATTATAATCATATAATTGACTGGTATGTTATCCAGGTGGAGCCAAGGGGAGAATTCCTACCAGAACCTCAATGCATACTAGATAGGAAGGAAACCTCACTCAGGAACCGAACCATTGCACAGGTCAAGGTGTAGTGGAAACACATTGGCCTAGATGAGGATACGTAGGAAATGGAATATTCCATGAGACATGCATATCCAATTTTGTTTATTCCTGTATATACATAGCATTTTGACATATAGAACATCGAGGACGATGTTCCTTTAAGGGGGAGGGAATTGTAACACCCTGTTTCCCCCAGTTCTAAATACAATTATATTAGCTAAGGAACAATGAAAAAGTCAAAGGTGTGAATGTTTGATTTGATGGACCTTTGTATGCAAGGTTGATGAATGTAAATTCTTTTATTTTAATAGAAAATCGATGCATGTTGAATGATTGATGGAAAGGGGATGTGATAAGAGAGACCACAAATGCTATGAAAGAGATGGTGGAGGGGACCATGAATGGTTGGGTTAACCTCCACCGAACCAATACTTTGCTAGATTTAATTTCTTAGGATGAGAACAACCCTCTAACACATGAATGAATTACGGTCAGACTTGTAGGTGGGAATACCTCCTCGAGTGTTAATGAGGGGATGGGGTAGAACACCCATTTGAAAGGCTTCCAGACCTGAACACTGACTCAGAATTTGGGTCACACACAATCTTGCTGGAAAAGGAAAGAAAGGAAAGCATGGGAGTCAGAGACGAGAACCTGCGAAGAGTGTAGAGAAGAGAGACTGAGCTCTCAGGTTCGAGGAATAACTGTGAAAAGAGTGTGTTCGGATCATGGTAAATAGAGATTGAAATGAGAGAAGGAGAGTAACCTTCATCCCTATCTATTTATGAGCCAAAAGAATATATTCAATCTAAAAGCATCGTGGTCTAGCTTAGGGGTGGATAGTGGTAAATCCGTTAGGAGTGACTTAGCCTAGGGATGATTTTAGGGGCTAAATTTAGCTCATGGGCTAATTTTCCATGGTTTTTCCAAAAAGGAGATTCGCTAATTTAAAAATGATTTGCCCAAATTCTATAGGATAAAATTATTTTACCTTAAAAATCGTCAAAACTTTATTAAAACTATATAAAATCCTTAGAAATTTTAATATTTTTACAAAAATATCGCCAAACATTTATAGTTGGCATATGAAGGATTAGTAAGATTCACCAAGGTTTCTACATTTTTAAATAAATTTCCATTCTTAAAATCATCCCTAAATTTGGGTGGAAATAGGCACCCTTTCCAATAGTCACTTCACGTTATCTGGTTCTGATAAGTGTTTCCATTATGCATTGAATTGGGAATTAATAGCTACATGCATGTATTTACTTATTTGTAAATGGTTCTACATTGAAAAGGTTAAATTATGTATATACGTTGGTTTCCTTGAGGACTTGTGATTCTTCTTTTCTCGTATGCTCCAGTTTAAATCTTGAAGGTGTTTTCCCTAGGGAGATACCTCACGGATTCGAAATTAGACCAAGACTCTTGGCACTACTACCATCTCGATAACCTCACGCGTTTACACTGCCTACTTTTATAACTTAAGGTTATGCGAACTAGGAAGATGTTTCCTTGAAACTAGTAGTCTGAGAGACCTTGAACTCACACCCATGACCTTAACTAAAACCCATATAATAGTAGAGTGCACAACCCGAGATTCATCCGAAGGTCCATGTGACCTGGGTCTAGGAACCCTGTGCTAATCCCAAAAGGAGCTATTTCAAAATGGTTTCAGAGTTTCAGGAGTTCGACGTTTGGAATGTCAAACTTCACAATAGTCAAAATTACCTGAACTCCCTGAGTAACAAGAGACATATATGAATAAAGAACCTAACTGAGGAAATGACTGTGAATTGTTCATTGGGAGGAAAACCTATCCATGTTGTCAGAACGACTCAATTAAAAACTAGAGTTAACAAATCAAACATCAGTCGCTCGATTAGATCGATGGTTGGGGATCATTGCGGAGCGCAGAGGAGAAATTAGCGGACATTCTAGTTCATGGCCCACAATCAAACAACGCCATTGATCTATTTGGAGATGGAAGATCAAAGACCACGATTAGATAGAGTCAGAAGAGCACTTCCCATATTGCAGAGATTGGGCTCTGCAATCACTATGAACCATCGATCTATGAACGAAGATCGATGGTGGGTAATCACTGTGGAGCGCGGAAGTGAAATTAGCAGACGTGCTAGTTCGTGGTCCGCAATTCACCAACGTCGTTGATCTCGTTGGGATGGAGGATCAACAACCACAATTACACCGATTTGGGTGAGTACTTTTCAAATTGCAAAGATTGAGCCCTCTGATAAAGAACGAGCACGTTGGGGCCCCACAATCGTTGTGGATCATGGCTCTAAGGATCCTTCAGGATCCCTCACTACCATTCTATCGTGGGGACATGAGTATTAACATCTATATCATGTGGGAGCCCATGTTTCGAGTGACAGGGTTTCCATGTGTCCCTCTTGGAGTGGCCTAACAACGAAACCCAAGGGACCATTGAGTGGAAGTTACAAGCTATAGATATTTGGGGTTACATGGATACCCTCAGACCATCTGATCTAGGTTGTGATCAATCCAACACTGAATGACTCTAAGAGGATCAAAGTGTGAAGGTACGAGGATTCCTGAAGGCCGAAGTCCCGAAGTCATCCAAGTCGTCTGTTGGAAAAGGACGCGTGGTGGAAGATATGCCACTTCGGAGAAAAGTCACTCTGGGAGAAAGGAAGAGCTAGTTAGAGAAAGAACTCTTGAAAGCTAAAGCGTCAAAGTTCATCAGAGTCATCCATCAATAGAGGACAGGTGTCATCAGATCCTTCTTTTCGGAGGATAACCACTTCGGAAAAAGTGGGGTCGCATGGATGGAGAACTCCCAAAGGCTGAAGCACCATAGTCCATCATGACCATTGAATAGATGAGAGTGTATGTCAGAAGATCTATGTGATTCAGAGGAAAGGTACTTCAGAGGGAAGCAAAGGTGGAGTGTGAAGAACTCCCAAAGCCCAAATTCGTGAAGTGACTAGGACTGTAGATCTGGGGAACCTTCGGGTCCTATCCTAGACGTTGGATATATGACTTAGTAATCCTGGCGTTGACCGCTTCAAGAGGATAGGAGTGTGGTGACGTAAAAACTCCCGAAGGTCGAAGCATCATAGTTCATCGTGACCATTTAATAGAGGAGGATGTGTGTCAAAAAATTCGACACTCCGAAAATATTTCACTATTGAGGTTTGTGTGTGTGAAGACTCGAGAACCTGTCAAAGTCTGGAGTCTCGAAGTGGATCAGGGCCATCAAATTCTCTGAGGAAATGCGGCGTCAGATTGTGATATTCAAAGATTTTACACTCTGGAGGATTACCATGGTGGTTATCTTGGCATCAGTTGTCCTGGTGTATGGTCATATCCCATGGTCATATGCGAGTCTAGATGGAGGAAGGGGCGAGGCATGGATTTCAATTTGAAGGTTGAATGTCGAATTACCCTCTATCTTGTGATTTAGCCAAGGATCGAGCCCAGTCGTTGGATTGGTTAGTGGATGGATCTTCGCCATAGATTTAGGAATTCTTGAAGCTCTGGTATATCGAAGAACTCAAGATGAAGCATAGTGAGTCGTATCCATATTTAATCCATGTGGCCCCGACCAATGAACACCTGAGGTACTTGGGAGTGGTCTATCTTCCAGTTCTAAGCTCGGTTTTGAGAATGGAGACTGTGGTTGGAATGATGTGGACGGGCAGAAGGTGATAAATACCCTGAATGGAGGATTTGAAATATTTAAGGAAAACAAAATTTCAACAACCCACCATGGGTGTGTTACACAGTATTTAATAGAATCTAATTTTTATATTATTATTGTGTTCCTTGGAATATATCTCTGTATTTTCTTGTTATATATATGTTATATATTTTCCTTCATGTCATTCTCAATATTATTCATATTAGTGGTATCAAAGAAACATTCTCTTTGTTGTTTCTCTATGCATGTCCCCAATGATATCAGGCTATCGAGAATTGGGTCTCAAACTAGTTTATCTCGGGGATAAACACTCCTTCCAACCCAATAAGCCTCCCATGGTAGAATAAAATAGAGACGAGAGAGAAGGACATCCTATCAAACTTTTTAATTCAGAATCCATCATGTAACATAGTAATGAGATCATGGATAATTTCGCCCAGATCCTTCGACGCTTTCTAATAACAACGGAGGCACCTTCAACAAGTAGTCACCTCAAAGGTGCAACACCCTTTAAGGTACAATTTAAATTTTATATTCCTTTGTTTGAAGACTAGATAAATGCCGATGCTTTGGAAAAATGGTTAAATCTTATAGACGGTTATTTCTCTATCCAAATAATTTTCAACAGTGAAACAAGCACCTTTGTGCTCCTTAAGGCCCTTCCCCATGTCAGATATTGGTGGGAGAATTACTACGAGAAACATGTCGAAGACGAGTCTACAATTTTTTGGAAAGGACACACTTGGATGGTTTTTTTTCATGCCTTCAAGGAGAAATACTACCCTCTTGAAAACTATGATGACCAATGCACGAGATGGACAAATCTGTGTTAGGACGGAGACCAGATGGTATCAGAGTAAAACAACATCTTCCATAACTTATGCACAATTACGGGTATTAAAGATTGAGAAAGGAACCTGGTTCTGAAGTAATAAAGTGGCCTACATAGGTACATCAAAACATATATGGAGTTCCTGTACATATCCTCACTGGGAGCCACTTATGACCAATATGTTGTCAAGGTTGAGAAGAAGTTCAAGAAAAAAAATAAGCAGGATTTTGGATCTGGAAATCCATTGCAAAAAAATACTAGTAATGGTGGGATTAACCCTCAAGGAAAAGGACAGAGTAAGGATGGTTAGCCCTGGAAAAACCAGTCCAAGCCACCAACCAAGAAGGGTAATGGGAAGTTGAAGAACGACACTAAAAAGTGGTGTGATTTTAACAAAATCCCTTGACACAATACTTATGAATGTCACTCCAAATAGTCATTGTTGGCCGAGATGAAAGTCTCAGGGTCAGATGATGACAAAAAAATTTATTTTGAACCAAAAAAGGAAAATTGAATCATTGACATAGAACCCATTTTCACCATCATGAAAACAAAATTCAAGCCTGAGGAACCAGAGAAGCTTGCAGAAGGGGAGTGGCTCTTCGGCTCATAGATGTGGGTGAAGAGGACCACACTCCATTTCATTGTAGACAATGATATCCAAAAGAAACTAATCTCATCATAGGTCTTCAATAGGTTGAACCTAATAACGATGCCACATCCTCATGCATACACCATTAGTTGGATTAGCCAATGATGAGACATCTGAATTATCCAACAATGCCACCTACACTACAACATCAAACCCTTCAAAGATGAGGAATTTTTTGATGTTTCCCCTCTTGAAGTTCGTGATTTTTTTTAGGACAACCATATATATGGAATTGTCATGTTGTTTATGAATCTAGGCTTTGTAGTTTCATGATTACTTTGGGAGGTCAAATCTAGAGGCTATCGAAGTTAGTCCCAACTATTGTGATCTCTTTGATCTCTACAAAGTAGTGTATAAAGGTATTCTCTCATTCTGGTAGATTCGTCTTCTTTATGGTCCGATCAGAATGTGAATGGAAGGTCACTATAACAATCAAAACCTCTTCTTAGGGATCTCTCTATATAGAAGTAGTAGGTGGAAAATATAGTAGAAGACACAAATACATTGTTTCCTCTCCTAAGAGGGTTCCTTTGAACTATCAGGTAAAGAACTCAATTGATTTTACACCTGGTGCTCCTCTTCCTAATGGCCCTATATACAGGTGTTCTATTATGGAGGATGAAGAAATCAAATGCCAAATCCAAGAACTAATTTTGAAGGGCCACATTAGAACAAGCTCCTCACCTTGCAGGAGCCAAATTGTTCTGGTACAGAAGAAGGACAGGATATTGTGACTTTGTATTGATTATAGATCCCTAAAAAAGATCATAGTTAAGAAATGATACCCAATCCCCTGGTTTGACAATCCTCTCAATCAAATAAAGGGAGTGAAATTTTTTAGTAAGATTGATCTGAAGTCAATCTACCACCAGGTGCCAATTGAGAAAATTAATGTATGAAAGGAAACCTTCAAGTCTAAATAAGTTCCCTTTGAGTGGTTGTTCATGCCTTTTGACTTGACTAATTCCCTGAACACATTCATTCATATGATGGATGATATATTGCAGCCATTCACAAACTCCTTTTTGGTCATATATCTGGATGAAATTCTCATATTTAGAAAAACCTGGGAGGACCATTTGGAGCATATTCAATAGGTCTTGGGCACCTTGTGACAACACAAGGTATATGCAGATTTGGAGAAGTTTTCCTTCGACATGAAAAGAATCCAATGTTTGGGATACATAGTGGATGAGGAGGGTGTGCATGTAGATCCATCCAATATCCAATTCATTTGCAATTTGTCATCCTTGAATACACTGAACAAGCTCCAAAAATTCTTGGGCCTTTACAACTGCTACCTTAGGTTTTGGCCTGTGCGTGGTTGTAACACCCTAGGTTCGAGTTATCTTGACCAACAAAACCATCCAGACACCGACGCTTTTGACATCACCTACATGCAAGTGAAGTCTCACCCGAGGCATCTATTGGGGATGTAGGAACTGAGTTTTTGTAGTAGTGAGGGAATGGGAGGTGATCATCCTTTTCATTCTTACTTAAATGTTCTCCATGCATTAATCAATATTTTCTCTCGTCAGGTTACTTAGTGAATTATGTTATGTATTACCATTATACTTCAAATTGCAACATAAACCAAGTATTTTAACATTCATAACGATTGTGCATCTATCATGTAAGGAATAGATCTAATATAACATGCATAAATAGAATATTCATGATCCATCACATAGAAGACAAGAAACATAATAGTTAATGTCATTCAACCAACTTTGGGCTACGTCCACAACAAATGGATTCTTTATTATTCATTCTATAATTATCTTAGGCTTGCGCACTGCACTTAAAAAGATACATCATGTTATCTTTTCCTTCATCTAGCCTAGTAGTTCTGTAGTGAAAGCCTCTCTCTCTCTGCAACATCTCCTTAACATTTAGACATAGACTCTTTCCTTCTCATCCTATTCTATCACTCTTCTCAAAAAATGGGAACTCTCAACAAATTGGAACTCTTGAAAATGCATCTAGAGAACATAATAAAACATGAGAACAAGAGAACCCCTATCTTCCCAACCCATTACATACTTATAAATGAATTCTAGGACATAAAACCCTACTTTTATCATCCCAAAACCCTATTAAAATTCATGACAACTTCTGAAAACTCGTGTTGAGTCGCTAGTCGGGTTGCTTTACCTGCTTTTATGCCTGCATGTTGTTTTTTCCTTCTCGATGGTTGGTCTTCCTACTTTTTCACTTTTTTTTTTATCATGCTTAACTATTTTCCTTCGCCCGATTTCTTCTATTTCTTTATTCTCTTCTTTATTCCTCTGCTTTATCCTTTTTTTTATTTTTCTGATGAATATTTTAATTTTGCGTAATGTACTCCTGAATGTGCCTCAATTACACATTCCCAAGCCTACCTTGTCTTCCTTGTTCTTCTTCTTTTGTTGTGCACATCTTCCATACTTAGGATTTTCATGAATACTATTTCCATTGCCTATCAAACATGCCCCCAAAACTCACATGTCACTCATCCCGAGCCACTCAGGCCTATTGTGTTGTACTTTTCCATGCCTCCATCAAATTTTGGAGGGTCTCCCGGGTTGTTTGTACCTCCTTTGTCACTTCTCCTTCTTTACTAGAAATTTCCTCCATGTTTTTTTTTTCAAAGTTGTGAGCTTCTCCTTAGTCTCCCGTCCTACTTACTTTGTAATGCCTTGCGTAGTTGTTGGCATAGGGGCATACCGAACCTTCAATTCTAAAGAGCGCACCAACAAAGCCCTAACTACCGGCCCTTTCATCAACACCTGTGAAGCAGATGAGGTCTCACCCGAGGTAGAGGCAGGGGTGGTTGCAAGACTCAAGTGTTTGCAACCTTAGCTGGGACACAGATCTATGATTATATCATTTACAGAGCACTTAGCATCGATCATTCATCAATATTCAACCGTTATTATACTTCGTAGACAACACAGAGCTTCACGGTGAATACTCAGATCTACAGTATTTCAGGACTTAACCATAGTAACCCAAATCAGATCCATTAGATCAACACTAACCATCCTAATACACATCAAATATAAAAATCATACATATCTAAGAAGAACAGAGCATAAGTGGATATAAAAAAGCACATACAATAAGAAAAGATAAACACATTGAATCAAAGAATAGAGCATAACACACGGATTTACGTGGTTCACCCCCCCTGAGGCTACGTCCACAATATCTTCTTCTTTATTATCGTCTTCAAGATGTTACAAGCACAAAGCCTCAAAAACCCTTCTTCGCATAGGACAGAAGATCTGCGCATCTCGTTATATCCTTCTTCCTTGCATTACATCACTTAGCTTTCTATATCAACTACACAGTAACTTGCACTTAGCCTTGCAAGCCTTACACAGTTTTCATAGAGAACTTATTCAGCATCACATATATGCACTATCAATTGCACTAAACAATCACATCTACTACCTCTTACATTTCATATCCTTCTATTTATACATTACAAAAGTGGGCCTAAGCATGGGTAAACCCACGGGCCGACATCCCTTTCCCATTACATTAACCCAAAACCCTAAAAGGGGCCCAAAAGTGGACTGAGATCCCATGATCTCTGCTTCTCCTAGTGCTCCATCTTTGACATGCGATCGAAGTCAAAAAATGGACAATTATGACCAAGTGTTCCTCAAAACTTGGTCAAGGGCCAACAGACCCCCAACACTTACCTATGACTCGTCCCGATTCACTCTTTTCTGATCAATTCCACCTCGAATCCCTCGATCTTGGCTCGAGCTGCTTCGACCTGTTGTAGTGAAACAACCTCTTGCTTAGTGAACTCTTGGATCATTGCGTCATTTATTGTCCCTTCCAAGCATTGTTCTGCAGTGATGACAACCTGTTGAAGCTTGGCTTCCTGGATTTCAACTTCAGTGAACAGTTGCCATGCCTTTTCTTGGATTGGTTTAACTTGTTGGGAGACTTCCATCACTTTACTTTGCAGTGTGTGTACCTGTTGTTGGGTGGTGTGTTGTTCTGGAAATATCTTCATTCTTTTGACTGGGGTCAAGGCCTTCAACTGCGCTTGTAGCGTATCTGTGTGTTTCTTCGCTTCTTGGACATGTGCCTCCAATGTCTGCAAATCTGGATTCTCTGTGAGGTTCTCATAAGTCTGGGTTCTTCTATCACTCAACTGCTTTCATTCCAAGTCAAGGGTTTTTAACCAACCAATTGCGTTATGGGTAGTTGCCTCCCTGAGATTTCTTATTTCTTGCAGATTCTTGGGCACAGTACAAAGTTCCAGATCTGCGATGCACTACTGAAGTTGCTAGATTACTTCTTCAAGTTTTGCCTCCTGTTGTGGGACACGTTCTTCAATCTTCACTTCTATGACCATCATAGAGCGAAGTGCTTTGTGAACCCTTTCTTGTACTTCAAGTTGTTATGCTAACAACTGGTCCTTGCTCTGTTGTAACTATGTTTTTTCCTCATCCCACTTCACTTTCAGGGAAGCTTTTCCTGTTCTTCCTTACTCTGTTGTTCTACAAGTGTGGTATGTATGTGTGTCAAATCCTTAAGGGCTTGAGTTGTGTCTTCTTGAGCTCGTCAAAGGCGAGCTTCAAATTTATCGGTGATCTGGTGTAATTGGGTGGGTTCATCTCTTGTTCCTATTGTTCCAATTGTCAAGGGCATAGTAGAAACTGATTGGCTGGACTAGAGTGCCTGCAACACTTCTTGAAGTTCACCCTTGATTCAGCTAAATACCTCCTCCTTCTTTGCTTCTTTCTTTTCTGAGATCTCTAGTGAAGCATCATTCAGCGCAACAACTAGGAAGTCAAAGTTGTCTAGTGTGAGGGTAGTCTTAAATGTAATCCAGTTGGCCTTAGTTTTCTTTTGGGATGAGGGATTTGGTGGGGTAATATTCCTTTTCTTAGAAGGGTCCTCCTCCTCTCTAGGTGGAGTAACCTCGCCTTTGTTTTTCTCAACTTCTGTGACACCTAGTTCTTCACCATCACCTCCCTAAGTAGGTGAGATATAAGTAGTCTTCGTGGATGTGCTATGGACATCTTGAACTTCATCATACTTTTTAGTCTTGCTTGGTCCAGGTGTATTCGACATAGCTTCAAGGATATCAACGTCAGACATTTCTGTGGGGTCCACTGCAACAAGGAGGTCCATCGACCATTCCTTGGTAATATTCTCCAAGTATTCTTTTGTGAACTTGTAGTATGAATGGAGTTGTTGTTTGTGCTCATCAGCGCGTGTTGTGATATAGGTGAAGTGGCAGTCTGCGCTGAATTTTATCAAAGGTATAAACCTGTGAAGTGTGTTTGGGGTGAGGCGCAATGTAGACTGAATTACATTCTTCAATTGGTTGTAATAGGCATGGAATACGTCATTGGACTGCCACTACTTTTTCATGTCGCTGGAGTACCACATCGTACATAACTTCACGACCAGTGGTTCGAAAGGTTCAATCTCCGAAAAAAGTGGCACCTTCTCGTAGCTCCCAGGTGATGAAAGTGATTAGTATGAGAAACCAACTAAAGTGGAACTCATACCCTTGGTCTTGTGCTTCTCTGCAATCAATATCTAGCTGGTTTACAAGGTACTGCGCCCAGTTCATCTATATTCCCTCGACGCACTTCCCTGCAAGGTCAAATACGAATCCAGTCACTTGTGTTGGTCTGTTCTTGTGAACTAGCTTACCCACAATCAACTGATAGGAAAGGCGCATTGCGCCACTCTAGATAGAGGCTACCTTGCAGCCTCACATGCCTTTCTCGACATCGCTATAAGTTTCTTTTACCTTCTGCGCTAGTGCTCGATATGAGGGCTTTCCAGGGTAAACATCTTGTGGGTTAGGGCCTTTCATACTAATTCCTATGATCCGATTGATCAAGGTCGGATCCATAGTGATACAGTGATCAAACCATAAGTATCCTTAGTGGTAGCAGGACAACAACAACTTGATCCATGCATTGACTTCCTGGTGTCTGTCGAAGTGTGGGATCTTCATTACATTAATCAATGTGGACTACGCATGGTTCTAGGTCCATGACTGCGGGACAATCTTATAATTCTTTACTTTGGTCCTAGTTAAGTACTTATGCTGGGATAACATGCTGTAAACTTTTAAATCACTAAATTTCAATACTGCGAGCTTATCCTGGTCATCATGAACTGCACGCACCCCTTTTGGAAAGTACACGGTGATCAAAGCGTACTTGAAGTTGTGAGTTACACTTTCACGATTGATGGCACTGCTTAGAGGTGGTAAGTTAGTAGGTAGGATGCATGGGATAATCTTGGAGTTTGCGATGTCATCCCTGTTGTTGGTCTGTTTCTCATCGGTTGGTCGAGATGGATTGACGCGAGTAGTGGAAGGGGAGGCCTGGAGTCCTCTCGTTGACAATGCTTGGAATCCTGTAGATAATCCTTGCTTCGACATGACTCTCTCAGTCATTAATTCAACCAAAACTTCTTCAACTACTTTCTCAACAATGTTGAGCTCGCCCGACATACAAGCTCGAGTCAACTAGCTTGGGTGTGAAATGAATTCAGAGACTATAGTGAACGATATGGGAAGAAGGCAATGATCAGAGGGTGAAGTAATCTCAAGTTTTGGGCTCAAATTCTCACTTAGAAAAAATTATTCTCGGTGCGTGGCGCGACGGACTAAGTAAATAAAATTAGAAACGATCTACTTGCAATGGGTATGAGGCTGCATTAACTTATGTTTTGTCTGTTATGGTGTGGTCTAATGGTCTAGTGGCTAGCCATAAAAAAAATTTGACCCGTTCGAAGCGGTAGTCGAATGGATATATTGGTTTCCAATGGCTATATTACTTTGCCTCGACGAAGTGGCATATGTCGTTGTTCTGATATCCCGACGAAGCTCCAATTCTACAAAGTGTCTTGCTGTGAGGTACCCTCTGGGATATTCTACAATTTTTCAATCTTAACCTTCTTCTTACTTAGATTTATAGCCTTCTTTCCAATGAGCTTTGTCTGGGTGATTCTCTTCTCATTTTGATTCTTATTTTCCTTGGACATAGTCACTTCGTGCTGGTGAGATTCTCTCCTAGGGTTTAGGTATATCACTTGTTCTTTGTCTGGGGTAGAGATTTCATCCTTTTGCGTAGATTTGGCCTTGACATCTGGGCTTCTAGTTTCATATGGCTTCGAGCAGTTCTCTTGTTCTTCTATCAATTGTGCGATCCTTTTAGTCATGAAATCTTTTAACTCTTGTCTTTGTTTTTCTAAAACCTCTTCTTCTTCCTTCTTTCTGGCTTGATCTGTTTCATCCAAGGTTGTTCGAGTAGCATAGTAAATGGGGTGCTATCCTCAATGAATTTGATAATCTCAAAATCTTCTTCTGTCGAAGTTCCATTAACTGTCATAGGTATCTGAGTGAGTTTTCCACATAACATCATCAATTTTCCTCTGAATAGTCATATTCCTCCCAGTGAAGGAATCATGGCAGGATTCCCTATAGCTTCCCAAGTTCTTTCTGGGATAATGTTCACTTGTGTTTCTTCATCAAGAATACAGTCAATGTCGAAGTCCCCTAGTCTTGCTTCAACTTGCTCCTTTTCTTTGAAGATCTCTGATAATTTGACATCTTTATGTTCCTTCAAGGTTTCTTTCATCTATATTAATACTTTCTCTGATTCTTTCTAGTTTTCTTCCTTTTCTGGATCTTCCTTATGGTCTTCTTGATTCATATTTATCCTTTCAAGATTAACAATCATTCTAGGGCAATCCAATACCTCATGGTCCATAGATTTGCAACATAGACAACTAGGTCTTCTACCAGGGCATTCCTTAGCTATATGGCCTGGTTTTCTGCAACTGTAACATAGGATTAATCCTCACTTTCTTTTAAATCATCCCCATCCTCTTTTGTACTGCGCACTAGAATTGTGATAGCTAACCTGCAAAAAATTCTTTCTGGGATCCTGCATCCATTTGTTAGTCTATACATTCTTTTTATGCATAGGTATAACATACTTATTAGATCTATTCATATCAAACTTTCTTTCATCTATTAATGCCCTAGGTTTTAAGCTAGGACAAAATCTATCAAACATACCTAGATTCATGCTCTAGAAACAAAACGTTTCACTTATCTTACTTCTATCGAGAAGACATTTTCCAGAGCTAAGAACTTTTAACTATTCTTACATTTATTAGAGCACAGAGCTTACAGATCTTACCTTTTTTCTGCAGATCTTACCTCTTTCTTTCATAAATTTCCACTTTTACTTTTCTTAGAGAACAAGGCATTTATATCTCACTTATTTTCTTCAAATCTGATCTTTCCCTCTTTAGATATAACCTTATTCCTGGCACACAACTTCATAGGTCAAGTAAAAAGTTGTGCACTAGGGCAACAGATCTACAGAGATTTCTTTTGCAAAAAGTTTCTTCTTCCTCAGTTCCCAACAATCATAGTTTCAGGTCCCAACAACATAACCATTTGTTGGCACAGGGGTAGACCCAGGGTTCAACTCTCAAGAGTGCACCAACAAATTCCTAACTACCAACCCTTTCGAGAACACCTGCGAAGCAGATGAAGTCTCACCTAAGGTAGAGGCAGGGGTGGTTGCAAGACTCAGGTGTCTGCAACCTTATTTGGGACACAGATATGTGATTATATCATTTACAGAGAACTTAGCATCGATCATTCACCAATATTCAACCCTTATTATACTTCACAGACAGCACAGAGCTTTGTGGAGAATACTCAGATCTAAAGTATTTCAACACTTAACCATAGTAACCCAGATCAGATCTAGTAGATAATCACCAAGCATCCTCATACACATCAGATCTAACAATCATATATATCTAAGAAGCACAGAGCATAAGTGGATATATCAAATCACATAGAATAAGCAAATATAAACACATGGAATCAAAGCACAGAGCATAACACATAGATTTACGAGGTTCACCCCCCCCCCCCTGGGGCTACATCCACAAGATCTTCTTCTTTATTATCGTCTACAAGTTGTTACAAGCACAAAGCCTCCAAAACCCTTCTTCACATAGGACATAATATATGCGCATCTCGTTAGATCCTTCTTCTTTGCCTTACAACACTTATCTTTCTATATGAACCACACAGTAACTTGCACTTAGCCTTGAAAGCCTTACACAGTTCACACAGAGCACTTATTCAACATCACATAGATGCACTATCAATTGCACTAAGAAATCACATATACTACTTCTTACATTGCCTATTATTCTATTTATACATTACAAAAGTGGGCCTAATCATGGGTAAACCCACGAGCCAACATCCCTTTCCCATTACATTAACCCAAAACCCTAAAAGGGGACCAAAAGTGGACCGATATCCCATGATATCCACTTCGCCTAGCGCTCCATCTTTGACAGGCTGTTGAAGTCCAAAAATAGTCAACTATGACCAAGTGTTCCTCAAAACTTGGTCAAGGGACAACAATAGTTTCCAACTCACCTATCACCCATAGTGCTTCATCTTATAAGGGTTCCAATTTCTGCACAATGCTCTTTTTTTTTTCTTTCATCCATTCTACTTCATCATGTAGATGTATGTTATATAGAATGATTTTTATCCATTGCACAGGTGGTAAAGTATTAATGCTCTCATTTTCTTGGTGGGACTTCTTTTGCATGCTCCTTATTTTATATTTCATCTCCTTCAGCTCTGAATTCATTGTGAGTTGGGTCCAAATATGAGTGCTCTCATCGCACATCCTTGTGAATTTATGTTCTAGGATTTTAATTTTTGTGACTGATGTCTGTGTTGTCCTTTCTATTTTTTCTCATTCTTCTGGTGGTGTCCCTAGTATTGTCTACAGTTCCAAGTCTTCAATCTTGTTGAAAAACCCTTTTATAACTTTGCCAATATTTGACACTTGTTCCTCCATTGTGGCTTCTACTATTATTGGAACTTATGGTATTTCTTTACAAAAATTTTGGGCAGTCATTTGTATGTTTTGCGCCATTTTCTTGGATTCCTCCTTCTCCTTCATTAATTTCTTGGCCTTTTCTTCTGCCTCACTATTTTTCTTTAGTATGATTTCAACTTTATTCTCCACTGAACTCTTTTCCTAGAGAGAGGTTGTCTATTCCTTATATAGTTTTTTGTTTTCCTCTGTAACTTTTATCAACTCGATATAAGTGGATACTGTGCGTAGTCACAATTATTGTGTGACACCCATTTGCAATCCCTACAACATGATTGTGGGCATCTATGAGATGACTAAGTCTAAGTATCTTAGTGTTTGTACTTGTTCTTGCATGTCAGATGTGGGGAACCCGATTGCATCTGTTGATATTTTTATCACTCGACGCCCTTAAACCATTTGTCAAAAGTGAGAAGTGGTGGCTTATACTTCCACTGTTGTGCATGATGGTTGTCCTTTCATGGATCTTATTTCTACTCCCAATCTTACTATCTCCAAATGTTGTTGCAATTCATTCAATTTCTCTTGCATATTATTACCGATTTTTTCCTATCGTCGTGTCATATGTTGAACTACCTCCTTAGTGGCATCCTTTACTTGGTAACCAATTCAGTCTATGTCATCATCCATCAGTTTATAAATGGTCACTTCCTTCTGCAATTTCTTCTTTTTGCATGCACCTCCTGTTGGATCCTTCTCCTTGTCCTTCCTTTTCTTTCTTGTCTTATAATTTTCTATTTTTTTTTGTTATATTGATGGCATGGTCTACAGTACATGCTCTGTGTCATTTCCTTTACCATGTTCCTGATCATTCCCTATATCGTTGCATTGTTCTACCTCTTCATTACTAGGTTGCGTTGTCTTAATGCCATCTATAGGGATATTCCAATTTGGGTCCCAATCCTTCATGGTTAGATGGATATATTCTTCAGTAACCTTGTACTTCATTTGGACCCGCTCCTCTCTCAGGTCCTTATTTTCCTAGACATATATATGATTTTGATCTACTCGAAACTACACAACTGGTGTGTATGATTCCACCGCTTTTGGTGTTATGCGATGTGTTTCCTTAATGCGATGTCAAATCCTTCCATCATAGAGAAAAAATTATATGTTTTTGTCTCTATGGGATCATTTATTCATTGTATACCAGAAGTTCTAGTATTTTCCTGCTAAACAAGGATTCCCCCTTACGCCCAAGAAATGTGTGTCCTCTGGATCTTCCCATAATGTTAAGCCCTAATATTGGCTCATTACCCCTTAATTGGGGCATATTATATTAGTAATGTTATTTTATTTATGTCGTATTTAGGCCATTAGTTGTAATTATACCTCCTAGTC
>JZKD02S2325045.1:328264-341138 GCA_000966675.3 Picea glauca
CTATATATACCAAGGAGACATTTTCATTTTGAATCATCTTGTACTTGAACATTTAAGTGGGGTAAAATGAGGTTTCCCCCTCGAAGAGGCTTATTATCTGAAATTATCTCTTTTTTGAGGCGTTGAGTACTTTTCCTGAGGTTCTTCTATGCTATATTGATGATTGGTTCTTAACACATGATGTGAAGGAAAGAAAAATTAGAATCCATGGATAATGTATCTCCATACCTCTATATTGTGTGTCGATGAAGTCAATAATAAATTGGTTTAAGAGGAAGGTCACCCAACTCATTGAAGTCCCTTCCACACAATTTTCTGCCACAAATATCAGTCATGTTGTCACTTGGTCCTTATTTCATTTTGGTAGAATCTTTCATGCTAATTCCCATGTCGCATGTCTGATATATGTGTCACATATTATTGACACATCCAGGCCGCACACTCCTCAAATTTTGCAAAAAAAAAATTCATGGCCTATGACAAGGCCCTGACTATATTTTTGTTGGAAAACATCAGGGTTGGATCTTCCCCCTATGGAAGTAGTCCTTTGATCCTTGTGATCAAGTCTGTATCTATTAATATTTTCCTATCCAGCCACAAATAGCCTCCATGCACACAAGATAAAGAAACTCAACACATGCATTTACATCGTTGCTTTGTCCAAAGTTTGGGATTTGGAACAGGTTGAGTAAACTTGCTCACTCCAAACCTCTTGCCCATACCTCGGGCACAAGTATTCTCTATTTTATTGTTGGTTCTACCTTCATCTCTAAATAACGGTGTGAAACCAGCTTAGGGAACTTCTCTATGTTTGTAATGTCATGGTATGCATTTCTGAGTTGTGGCACCTTTCCCAACATATCTTCGTCGATAATGACCCCTTCTGGTATGTTTGGTGTCACCAATCTGTGGTTAACATTCTTTAGCATTGTCAATGGTGGGGAATCATCTTTTCTTGGTGGAATGTAATCATGGGGGAACCTTGGCTTTGAGGATGATGCTTCTCTTAGATTATCCTCAACCTCATGTATCTCTGGCTCTAATAGTCATACTTTTGTGTGGGATTTTTTTGGTATGGGAATTGGTGCTTTTTATGGTTCCATTTATGAAAAAGCATGTAATCCTTGACAATTGCTTTGACGATGTTTCTCCTTCATGGCTCTTCTCCTATTATTGGTTCTATCTCACTTGCATGGAAATTGTAGTAATAGTAATGCACACTTGGTGACCCTCAACTAATTTTGTTCCTCCTTGCCAATTGTTCATGTCTCTTCGCGCCTTAACTAACTTGTCCAATCCACTAATGGGGTGGATGACTCGTTAAATAAATTGGGCTTTATTACCAAATCCATTGTTGGATTTTTTCCTCGTTTTTGTAGTTTGTCATGATTTCCGTTGGCTTTTACCATTTATGATTATACAGTGTCTTTATGACCTATAATTAGCAATTTGTAGTTGTCGTTTCCTTTCTTTAATGCCTTTAACAGTCTTGTCAATACTATAATGTGCAACTGTTCTTGCTTCCATGTTTGTTTGCTTCAAGATCTTTTTCTTTGTGTATTGTTTTATTAATTGGCATAGTTTCATCATGATAGCGCAGCAATCATTTCTTCTTTGCAATTTCTTATTCCTTTGTACTTTGTAATATTTTTCTTTTTCTTTTTCTACCTTTTTTTTTCTTCCTTTTTCTAGTATTTCTCTATTTTTTTATGTTTGACCTCCCTAATATAGTACATTTACTATGATACATGTGGTCTGGTGTAGCTCATATTATTGTGCAAATTGTTTTCCATCTCTATAGAGCTTCATCCGACTTCAATTTACCATTCCTCCAAGGACTTCTCCATTCAAGGATTCCAACTACGCAACACCTACCTCTGTCACATGTTGAATCACATAGGGTCCCAACCAATGCATTCGAAAGTTTCATAGATGCTACATAAACTTACTTTCATAGAGTAATACTAAGTCTCCCACTTGATACTTTTTATGTTTGATGTGTCTACCATGCCTTACCTTCTCTCTTTCCTTATGAACTTTTTGATGGAAACTTGTGTTGAACTGATCTTCATCAAGTTGTACCAACTATGGAAATCTCTCCTCTATTGCAATAGAGTCCAAAATATCAATAATCGATGCAACGCACATGATAGGTAGAATAAAATCCATTGGCATCACTACTTTTTTCCTACAGACCAACTTGAAAAGTGTCTTCCATGTCAACGTTTTTATTATAGTTCTATAGGCCCATAAAACTACATGAACTCTTAAGTCCCAATCATCTCTCCCTACAATGCATATCTTTTTCAAGGCATTCTCGATAATTTTATTGAAATATTCCACTATCCCATTGGCCTGAGGATGATATGGGGTACTCTTTTGATGATGTATTTTGAAACTCCTCAGTCAATGTTGCAATTGTTTTATTCAACAATTTTGTTCCTTGATCACTAAGTAATATGTGTCAGCATCCAAATCATGTGACTACATTCTCAAATAGAAATCACGCAATAGTTCCACAGTGCATTCTGTGACTGGAGCTGCTTTTGCCCATCTTTTCAAATACTTCGTCACCGTAATTATGTACCTTGCTCCTGATCTTCTTTCTTGTACGTTGATTGGCCCCACAAAGTATATGGCCCATTTATCAAATGCTTGAAATGTAACATGTGGATTTAAAGGCATTTAATCCCTCCTAGATGGTTTTCCCACCCTTTGACAAACATCGCATGACTGACATTAATGCTCCTTAGCGTATTTATGAAGTGTGGGCCACCAAATCCCTACGCACAAAATTTTATATGCATTTTCTTTACCTGTGTAATGTCCTCTTACAATCCCTTCGTGCACTTTTGTGAGTATCATAGGCCTTTCATGTTCCAACATACATCATCTCAATATTCCATATGGGCCTCACTTATATAATTTTCCTGCAATGAGTTGATAGTTTGTTTCTTTAACTACCAGTAGTTTCTTCTACACAACTTTCATGTTTGATGGGGCCATTCATGTACTTAGAAACTGCATGATGTCTGAGTAGTAGTCATCCACCATTTTAACTACAAATAATTGTTCATGTAGTAAGTTGTCATCTAAATTCCTGACATATTCTCTTGATAGTATGTGCGATAAATTATCTGGTCCTACATTCAATTTCCCCAATTTCACCACAACCTTAAAATCGTATTCCTAAAACAATAGTATTCATCAACATATTCTGCCCCCAAAGACTGGATTTTTCACCAAGTATTTTAGTGCATAATGGACTATATACATATTGAAATGAGGCCCCAGTAAATAATGTTTGAACCTTCACAATGCATATACTATTTCCAATCCTTCTTGTTCATTAGTGTTGTAATTCTTATATGTTATGGAAATCTTCCTAGTTGAAAAAGAAATTGGGTGATCTATGTCTCCCTCCTATGTTTGAGATAGTATTGTGCCCAACACTATGGACGATGCATCTACATGAACATGGAACTCCTTGCTCCAATATGGAAATATTTAAATCGGTGCTGTCACTAATGTTTTCTTTAAGGTTTCCAATCCCTTATGAAAATCCTCATTCGATTGGAGCTTCACTTCCCTCTTCTTCAACTTTTCCATAGGTGTTGTGATATTCTCATAGCATTTGATAAAATTACTGTAATATCCTATGTGACCTAGAGTTTCCCTTAGTTGTCTGACTGATTTAGGTGGTTCTAAATCCATAATCACTATAATATTGGTTTGATCCACTAGTAATCCCTTCTTTTAGACCACATGGCCCAACAAAATTCCAAACAATGCGGAAAAAATAAACTTCTTCAAATTCAGAAAAAACATTACACTATCTACACCTATCCAACATTAGCCTAAGTAATTTTATGTGATCCTTAAGTAGTCTGAACACAGTCCAATCATCTAAGTATAATTTAGGGAACTTATGAATAAATTCCTTGAACGTTGCAACCACAATTCTTTAAAAAGGGGAATTACTGTATACTTCAGTCCAAAGGGCATTACTGTATACTGATAACTTCCTCACTATGTTGAGAAAGTAGTCTTTTAGCAGTTTTCCTGCTCAATTTTTATCTGATGGTACCCCGAGAATCAATCTATGAAAAATATGTCTCTTGTTTTTATAGCCCTAAAATTCCCTATCCATGCATACATGGCCTTGGCCCTCTTACTTGCATATTTTTCCAAAGCACTGCTGAGAAGATCTTCTAAAAAAATCCTTTTTTAGAAGATGTATGTGTCCTCCACCATTAAAACCCACGTACATACACTTTCAGCACCACTACAACCTGCCTACATACACTTGTTGCACACTAAACAACCAATGTATACTTGCAAAAGTTGCAAAAAATAAAAAATTTCAAGGAATTCATTGAAATTCACGGGCTATTGGAAGTTTCCCAACCAATTCACCTGTTATAGCCCGTCACCCAATCGAATAACCATCATTTTTTCATATAAAATGAGGTGGTGAGGTCTCATTTAACATCCAAGCATAAGAACAGTGAAACTCTGGCCAATTTCACTTCCCCTCCTTGCCCAATATTTTGCTACCTTTTGTGAGATATTGCCTCAACATTCCCTCACCAGCCCTTTCTTCTTCCATTCAATCCATTCCATTCCTTGAGGTGATCAAAATATTGAGAGAAGAGTCCTATTCAAGGTGCATTTGGAGAATAGTAAAGAGGATCCCAGACCAAGTTCGTGAAATGATGGTAGGCACAGATTGTAAGTTTCAGTCTTTAGATGATGAATAAAAGAATCACATTTTCTTGTCCCAAATGATGATGTTTTGTGTATTTTCATTGATTTATACTCAGCATTTGATATCTAACCCTAACTCATAAATAGAATAGCATGCTTGTATTCCTTGTTTTCCTATATTTGGATGCAGGTCAGCCTTGGGAGGAGATGTGCAGTCATTGGAAATACCAATCTTGAGGATATCATCACTAGACGTGGGATCAAAGGTACAATTACCTGATCTCTTCTCTTATTGATTTTTTTTTATTTGTTTTGGTATGTTTTGGGTAGAGTAGAGAATAGATTAACTTTTAGATGGTCATTCTATATTTCTACATATTAAACCCTAGTGTATTTAAAGGGGGGATTCTCCCTCTAGAAGAACTGGAGACCATACTGGGGATATCTCTAGGGATTTTTAGGGGATTTAGGGTTGATTGATTGGTTTGTTTTCCTTTCAAGTTTTTTGAGTCTGTCAATGGATTTTGGTCACCTCTAGGGTGCGTACCAACTATCCCTTCCCTATAAGACTGCCTGGTCTTTTTCATTTTTTAAAGGACACAGAGGTGGAAGTGCCTTGTCTTGGGTCAGCCCGCGTACATACACAATCCGCACTGTCAACAACCTGTGTACATACGCAGGATTCTGATGCAACAACATGCCTCTCTGTTTCATGAATTTTTTTTGAAAAAGAGGGAGTTTGCCTCTTTCCTGATTGAAGTTCACACTTCTCAGGGATTTTTTGAATCAGTCCAGAGTCTTTGTTTGTGGCCATAGCCTGGGTATAGTTTCTAGTTTACTTGTTTCCTTAGTCTTCTTGTGTTTACCCTAATAGGTTTTAAGCAAGATAATAAGTTTTAGATCTTCATTTTTGGTTTCTTGATTGAATCCATGCGATCCCCAGTGGGATGAAGGTATTTTCCAGTCTCATTTTAGCTTTATTTTTATCCTTTTTTACTTGCTTTGAAACAATAAAAATTTTACTTCAGTTTTTCTCTTTAAAGCGTTTAAAAAAAAAGAAGATTTTCATTTCAATTTGGTAAAGTAGTTAAAGTTGGTATTTGCAAAAAGGAAAAAGAGTCTTTATTATCAACTTCTTCTTTATTTCTTGAAACATAAGTAGCTTGTAGTCAAGCGAAATCAATTTTTAGGTTTTCTTTACAAGATCTTGAAATGTTAGTTAAGAAAAGTTGAGTTTACAAAGAGTTGGGTACAAGATTTTCTTTTAAATTCAAAGTAATTTTTCTGTCAATTACTTTAATTTTATCCTCTTTTTCATCTCTTTATAACACCATTAGTTTCAATACCATACCTTGTGAGTAAATCAATCCTTTAAAAATAACGCTTAATCTAAAATACACTAGACTTTTCTATTTGTAGGGTTAACAAACTAGTTTAGGGTTTTAGGGCCTTGAATTAGGTTTTGATATGAAACTCTTCAAGGCCACGTTAAATAAAAAATTTGATTATGATTTAGGGAGTGCTTAAGTCCAATGTCATAAAAGTTATTCGGAACCTGCCTCTAACACAAGGGATAAACACAAGGTTGTGTGAGGAAAGGAAGTGGAGATAACCCCTCCAAAGATGCACTTAACGTAGTGGGGATCGTATATTGAGGGTATTTCTCGGGAATAATACCGACTACATTTTCCTACGGAGCCTCCTGGAGATCGAATCCATTCGAGATCCTCTATTTTCTTCTAGACCATTTTCTTTTGATACCCTTAATAGGCTTCAAACTTGTTATCCCACTCCTTACAATCCTCCCAATTGTCGACTGTACCGACCTGGTGACTAATTGGGAGTTGGGAACCTATTTTCCCATATTATAGAGACTTACACGGGTTAGTGCAGGGGTATACTGTGGTACCTAAGGCATACATCGAATCATGCTTCACAGAGTATGCCCGGACGGTGCTTCTATGTTAGAGTTTCACTTACACTAGTTAGTTTCTCTAATTTCGATTGACATAACTCTCCTTCCTATTAGATAGTCGAATGGTTGATTTTTATTTAGGAAACATTTTGGTCTATGCTTGGTGTTCAAACACTATTGAAGCCTTACTATGTCGGTTGATCATTTCACAAGGTGGAATATCAATAGCTCCGCTGATCACGAAGGATTCAAGGTTAGTCGTTGGTTACATTGGGGCCACCTCTTCCACTGTTGCAGTGAAGACTTAAACAAGAAGGGTCATTCGAAGAAACCGAGATGCATGAAACTATGCATGAGCCTACTCCATGAGGAGACTATTCAACTTCGTAGGAATCTACCATTTTTGACCTTGAGGAAGAGGCTCTTAAGCCAGCTAACCCTCGAGTTACTGACTTGTCGGCACTAATCTTTATTCACATTGTCCCTTCCAAGGTGACACCTTCTGATCTCCAGCTAGTCCTACAAGTGACAATGAAAGAGAATGTTGCTACTTCATTCGAGAGTCCTCATACTCCCGTTATAGCTACTAATTTAGGGGGAATCCTACCTCCTCTCCCACCTTTTCCATTCATGACCATAGTGGTCTCGAAACCCTCAAATTCGGGTATGGGTATGATACTTTTATCATATTTGACCACTACTCTGTTTACTCAGAGTGCGATGGGCCCTCTCTTATCATATCGGATGCTCGACTTTGATTCAAACTGGGTTCTTACTTACTCTACCTTACAGACCATGGGTCTGGGGGCAGGGATCTCAAATTATCCTATGCAACTGTCAACCAAGGGTACTTCTATCCCTTTTTGTGATATCCCTTATGGTGGGGGTCATATACCTCCTCTGTCCCCTTCGCTCGTTGGTTCTTTTCAGTAGCCATTCAGACCAAACGCTAACTATAGCTTGTTTGGTTTGGTGGAGGTAGTTTAGGACCTTTATATTATACAACATCGGTGGGATCTATGTTGTTCTCTTTTTTTGGTGCATTTGGGAACAATTCTTTTTCTTCGGCTACTGTCTCAGCTAGGGGCAACCCTAGTTTTGGTCAACAGAACCTAGTGCAAGGTACTATTCCTTCACAGGGAGCGACGACTAGACTTTTCTCCATACAGGGTCTTTGGAATCCTTGGTAGGGATATGTTCCCTCACAAAGGATGTCAGTCATGGGAAAACCCTTTGATACTCAATGGAACACCGAGTAGGTATCTATACCCATGTCTTTCGGATCGGCCGGGGGCATCTCCTTCCAAGGTACTTGGAACAAAATGCATGGAGCAATCCCTACACAAGATATGTCATCCAATTACAGGAGTCATTCGATGATACCCCAAAAAACACATTTTCCCTATGTTGTTCAAGGCCACGATTTTTACCAAAACCCTAGCTAACAATCCAACTTTTCCTGGCAACCCGGTGCCACTCAAACTCTAAGACCCTATTTTCCTGTAAATAGTTTACAACCAAAACTATCATTTCTAGAAATGATACCTCTTCTAGACTTTTTGAGATTACTGAACGACCCAATTTGTCACGATCCACGTTGGCCCCCCATGCCAACTAAGTTTCCCTCAGATATTCCAAAATTTGAAGGCAAGCTCGACAAGGATCCAGGTGATCATGTGACGACTTTTCATTTATGGTGCTCTTCAAACTCAATTAGAGACAAATCTGTCCAGTTGATCCTTTTTCAATGCACTCTTATAGGGGGTTGTATGAAATGGTATATTAAGCTCGACTGCTTGAGGTAATATTACTTCAACGACTTGACAATGGTTTTCTTGAATCATTTCCAGTTACGTGTGAAATATGATTCCGACACCGAATTGCTAGCCAACTTTGATAAAACGAAGGCCGACCACATCTCTGATCATATTCAATAATGGCGGCATCAAAAGAGATTAATTAAGGTCTAGGTCCCTCCTTCTTTCTTTCTTGACTGGTTCCTGAAGTATTTGGTGCCCTGCATATCCAAGGACATAGCGACTTCCAGAGTGTTTTTCAGAAGAGGAGGCAATTATAACAGTGCAACAACTTGAAGTGATCTACTCTTAGTCCGACATTCTCTATGATATTTTTCCATATGTGCCACAGTATATTCTCGATAAGGCCAAGAAAAATTATGCACCCCATGCAAATGGTATTGTGGGCTTAGCAAAAACCAAGTCCATAGACCTTTTGTCAAATCAATTGCAACAATTGTCGATACAATAGACTGTGGCCAACCATGCTTCAAGTTCAGTTGTTCCCTCTACCCAGACGTCAAACGTACATAGTGTGCATTTGATGAACCCAAAGGCCAACCAACAACCCGAGGGAAAGAAGAAACAATGGAATAATAAGGGTAAAGGGGATAAAAAGGATACCAATAATGTTGGCAGGGGGGAAATGGAGAAGAAGAAGTCGAAGTATCGGTGTAATATTTGCATAGAAGACACCCTAATTCATTTGTTCCCTCGGATGGCAGAAGCTCAGAAGATATTGGTTCAGCAACAACCTGTTGTGATGATGAACCCTTTTCCACAAGGGAAAAACATGACTCAAGCTTCATCATCCTCGTGCATAGCAGGGGGCATTCAGGGACCCTCCGCGCCTATCAATATAAACCCGATCGTGAATATTTACATGATGAATGTTGAAGCTAATATAGTGACCAGAGCCTGAGATTACGGAATGATGAAATCTGTTGAAAAGGGAAGACAAGCCACAACCCCACTGACTCCTCTACATATTGAGAAGAAGGAAGGAGAAATAATGAATTGCATCCCAAAAGGTGCATTTAAGAAGGATTCTCATAATCCAAATGTGAGGGCCACCCATAAATACTCTGTTGTGGAATATTTGGCATAGACCCCTTGCGTGATGTCTTCTTTGGAAGTTCTCTAGAGTTTCTCTTCACAGAGAAAATCTTTGTTATCCACCTTGGGATCGGAAAAAACTTGTAACCCAGTAGCGATCATTTTTTATCCAACCGACTTGAAACCTCATCTTCCTTACCATGTTGCATTTTAGATAGTAGTGGCCTACACCACGAAGTCTTTTACATGGAAAAATTTTCGTACAATGGTTGATGAGGGTGCCTCGACTTGCGTGATGTCATTGGGATGTTGGAATTCCACTCGCCATCTGGGGTTGTCTCAGTCACCTACGTTGCTTACAACATTTGACGATCGATTTTTCAGATCACATGGAATTATTCCTTCTTTTCCCATGCAGTTGGGAGTTAAAACCATGTGTGTCGAATTTGAAGTGGTTGATGCACCTCTCGACTACAACTTGTTGTTAGTAAGGAGTTGGACTTATGCGATGCATGAAATGGTTGCTATAGTTTTTTGGGTCTTTTGTTTTCTACACGAGGGCTAGACTGTGACCATTGACTAGTTGTCCTTCTCCCTTCTTGACCCTTCATCGAGGGATTCCATGGTCCCGATGATTGATAGTCCATAGCCTAGCACTGTCAACTTAGGTTCTGGTTTGTTTCTATCATTGATGGGAACTTCTGATTACTCCTCACCTTCTAGCGATGTCAATATTATATCGGTTATTCCCAATGAGCCAAGGGATGCAATTTTACAAGTGGTTTTGTTTTGAATGAGATAATTTAACGATTTTTGTACTTTACCTTCCCCATCAACCTCTATGGAAGGGATAGGGAACCTTGGCATGGCCATGCCCTTTTCCGCAGCTGAGGTTGAGTAAAATATTGTCGAGTAGACTTCGACCAACCCCGATCTGACTCCCTCATAGGATTTAGATCTAGTTCTCGAGCCCATTTGTGCTCAAGGTTCTCTTTCCACTCAATATCCTTTAGACCTAGTCCTTCCCTCTAATGAGGTGATTGTTGAGGCATTGACTAGTCCTGACAGACCTTGGGATGATCTACATCATAGATCTTACGTCCTTCTGGATTTAAGGAGAATAGAGGCACGAGAATTTATTTCGACCGTGAACTGAGATAATTATTATCCTATCAATCCTCTAGCTACGCATTGAGTTTATGACGAGGGTAACATGGCAATAATTTCTACAACGATTCCAATATATATCTCCAAAACCCATGGCATTGTGGAGAATTTTTTCGTCGGAGCAAACTGCTCCCGTGAAGAGATTCAAACTTACACTGAGTTATTCAAGGAAAATTTTGACGTTTTTTCCTGGTCTTATGAGGAAATTCCAGGCATTGACCCATGAATTGTTGAGAATGAAATTATAACTTACCCTAATTCCAAGCCTGTCCAATGGAAGCTTCGTCCGATAAATCCTCAAAAATCAGTAGCAATTAAGGCAGAAGTAGAAAAAGTGCTCAAATCCAATTTTATCTACCCTGTACAATTGATGGAATGGGTGTCAAACCCAGTTCTAGTTAACAAAAGAAGGTTATGATTCACATGTGCATGGACTTCCGTGATTTGAAAAAGGATTGTTCGAAAGAAAACTTTCCCACCCCGTTCATCGATAATATTTTCGATGAGTGTGTAGGATGCGAGGTATTTTAATTCATAGATGGTTTCTCGAGATACAATCAGATTCAAATCAAACCTGAGGACCAACATAAAACAACTTTTATTTGTCCTTGGGGCACGTTTGTGTATCGTAAGATGTGTTTTGGCTTGAAGAATGTTGGAGCCACCTTTCAGCAGGCCATGTCATTTTCTTTTCATGACCTTAGACACATAGTCGAGGCGTACCTCGATGATCTAGCATCACACTCTCGCAAAATATCTAATCATCTCGCCCATCTTCGACTAATATGTGAACGATGTCGCTATTATCATATTGGCTTGAATCTTAACAAGTGAAGTTTATGCGTAATGTCAGGTCGTCTCTTAGTTTTTATTGTTTCGACAATAGGGATCATGTCCTATCCTCTCAAGTTTGAGGTGATAGTTCAATTTCCTCCCTCGTGCATGATACCCTAGCTTTAGAGTGTTAGAAAAATAGGACCGCAGAGCAATAAAATAAAACAAATGTAGAAACAAAACACAGAAGACACACAATACAAGAGAGACACAGATTTACGTGGTTCACCAAGTGTAGGCTACGTCCACCAGAGAAATTGTCAGGTCCTTCCTATACTATTATCCAGCAAATGAAGGGATACAACTTACAGCAAAACCCGTTGTAACTTCCTCTTCTTTCTCTCACAGTCTCCTCTCCCAGAATACAATATTCACCATCATCCATAGCCGCAATACATTTCCCTCATAAAAGAGGGTTGCCTTCTAGGGCAAAAAAACCTAATATAATCTCTACCGTTAGATCTGCGACCTTATAATGAACAGTCCAGATTTACAATGAAATTACAATATACTTTTACAAGGCAATTTTTGCTTTGAGGGCTTCGCCCCCAAACCCCCATCAGGGGACGCTGCCCCCGAACCCCCGTTGGGGGCCCGCTTTCCCCCAGACCCCCGATCCGGGGGGATGAACCACCCGGACCTCGCAGAGGGGGTACCCCCCCTTTGCACTCCCCCGCGTGGAAGAGTGTACATACTTCTGGGGTGTAAATACTTCATGGGGTATAAACATGGGTGAAAGAAAGGACCTTTGAATCAGGAAGATAATCAGGCTCCACAACTAACAATCTCCCACTTGGAGACTGATCTCAACAACTCCACAGCTGTTGTATATGTTGGACTCTGAACCTTCTTGGACCTGGAAAATTTATCATCTTCATCTTCATTCTTGAAGACCAACTGAAACTGGGCAAGAACTCAGTTTCTCCCTGGTTACTCCCTTTTTTAACATGTCTGTAGGATTCTGGCTAGTGTGTATCTTTTCCAGCTTCAATTGTCCATCTTCCAAGGCGGATCGTATGAAGTGGTACCTCAACTGTATATGCTTAGTCTTCGAATGGAAGGCTGAGTTCTTTGCAAGGTGAATGGCACTCTGACTGTCACAATACAACTTGTTGTTCTCCTGCTTCTTTCCCAATTCTTCCATAAACCTTTGTAACCAAATCATCTCTTTACTAGCCTTTGTAGCAACAACATACTCTGCCTCTATTGTTGAAAGTGCAACAACCTTTTGTAGTTTTGAAATCCAACTTACTGTTGTTCCACCTATAGTAAAAACATACCCTCTGGTGCTCCTCTTGCTGTCTTTATCACCTGCCATATCTGAATCAACATATCCCTGTAGAAAAGTGTTTGAACCTCCAAAACATAATGCATGTGTAGTAGTACCTCTCAAATACCG
>JZKD02S2325045.1:343937-369346 GCA_000966675.3 Picea glauca
GAATAGATCCTTCTGATATAAATAGTCTTCCATCTGCATCTTCCATAACTGGTAGTTTTGGCCATTAAATTTCTTGACCCTAAACTTTCCATCTTCCGATATTGCTCCCACTCGAGCCAGGAACCCTCTTTTCCTGTGAGTTACCTTACGCTCTGATACCAGTTGTTAGAAAAACAGGACCGCAGAGCAACAAAATAAAACAAATTCAAAAACAAAACACAGTAGACACACAATACAAGAGAGACACAGATTTACGTGGTTCACCCAGTGTGGGCTACGTCCACCAGAGAAATTTCCAGGTCCTTCCTATATTATTATCCAGCAAATGAAGGAATACAACCTACAGCAAAACCCACTGTAACTTCCTCTTCTTTCTCTCACAGTCTCCTCTCCTAGAATACAATATTCACCATCATCCATAGTTGCAATACATTTCCCTCATAAAAGAGGGTTGCCTTCTAGGGAAAAAAACCCTAACATAATCTCTACCGTTAGATCTGCGACCTTATAATGAACGGTCCAGATTTACAATGAAATTACAATATCCTTTTACAAGGCAATTTTTGCTTCGGGGGATTCACCCCCAAACCCCCATCGGGGGACGCTGCCCCCGAACCCCCGCTTGCCCCCAGACCCCTCAGCCGGGGGGATGGACCCCCCGAACCCCGTAGAGGGGGTACCCCCCTCTGCACTCCCCCACGTGGAAGAGTGTACATACTTCAGGGGTGTAAATACTTCATGGGGTATAAACACGGCTGAAAGTAAGGACCTCTGAATCAGGAAGATAATCAGGCTCCACAACCAACATAGAGCTTACAGGGGAAAGCAAATTTTATTTATCATTTTTTCATGAATTACTCTGAGATCACTAAAGGGTTTATGCTTCTCTTGAAAAAGGGGGTCCCATTCTGTTGTGATGAAGCTTCTCAACGCTCCTTTGAAGCATTGAAACATGCCCTGACATTAGCCCCTCTGCTCTGACCTCCTAATTATAAAAGAGACTTGTTGTTGTAATTGGTTGTTGTAGAGTCGACCATTGGCATGGTTTTGGTCCAAGAGGATTATATGATCGAAGAGCATGTTATATATTACCTTATCCGAGGCTTGGTTGGGCTGGAAATCAACTATTCTCACGTTGAGAAGATTTATTTGGTAGCATTTCATGTTGTCCAATGGTTTCATCACTACATTATGCTTTGCAAGACCACTTTCATTGTCTTCATGAACCCTTTCCAATATGTGTTAACACGACGGGTTATTGGCGTAAAGATTAGTATATTGATAGTCATATTACAGGAGCTTGACTTGGATTTTTTTTCTATGAAATCCAAAAAGTCATTGGTCTTTGCCGAACTCATTTCGAAGCATCCGGTCGAGTCTAGTGATATCACACTCGAAGAATATCCTATCAAGGGATATATTTTTCTAATTGCATATTTGGATCCCTGGTATGGAGATATACTAGTCTATATCCATACTTTCAAGTGCCCTTCTTTTGATTCTCATGATGAACGTCGATGCATTCGACATCAAGCACGAAACTATCTTATACTCAATGATACTTTGTATCATCGAGGCATGGATTGCATTCTTCGTTGATGCCTCATCCATGAAGAAGAAGAGATCATTTTGAATGACTGTCACACTAGAGAATGTAGCGGTCATTTGTCTGGGTTGGAAACAACCCAAAATATTCTACGTGAAGGTTACTTTTGACCCTCATTAATCAAGGATTATGTTGAGGCGATAAGAAAGTGCCACCTATGTCAGATCTTTTGTCAGAAGATGCGGGCACATCCTGATCCTATGTTTCCTGTCATTGTTGTTTCTCCTTTCACCAAGTGGGAGATTGATTTCACTACATGTCACCTAGCCTGAGCCAAGGGGCATCATTACATCATCGTAGCAGTAGACTACTTCACAAAGTGGATCGAAGCTATGCCAAATTTTAACAATGATGGAAAAAAATGAATTTCTTCATCTTTAATAAGATATTATAAAGGTTTGGTATCCCAAAAGATATTATCAGTGACCATGGTAGTCACTTCCAGAAAAAAATGATGACTAAGTTAACATCAAATCTTGGGTCTAGACAAGAACATTTTTCACCCTATTACCCACAAGAAAATAGTTAGGTTGAAGCTGTGAATAAGTCTCTTAAGACTATTCTTCAGCAGATGATCAGTTCTGCCAAGTCAAATTGTCATTTGATGTTGTACTCAACATTATGGGCCTAGCGAAAATATGTGAAGGTTGCCACTATTTTTTCACCTTTTCAACTCATATACAAGATGGAAGCAATGTTACCTATTGAGTGTCATATTCCTTCTTTAAAGTTGGCAGTGGAATTACTGTTGGACACTTCATCGCTTGAGGAACACCTACTATATCTTGAGCAGCTCAATTAGCAACGTCGTGATGCAGTCTCAACCAATGAGGCTCATAAGAAATGAGTCAAGTGTCAGCATGATCCATTTGTTTTTCCTCATATTTTATCTAAAGGAGATATCATCCTGGTGTATGATCAATACAAAGATACCCTAGTGGTAGGAAATTTCAAACCCATGTGGTTTGGACCATTCATTGTGAAAGAGGTCTTGAATAAGGGCGCTAACCATCAGTTTTTTTTTAAGGAAATGCCTTGGTCGAGCCTAGAAATGGCCTCTACCTCAAGAAGTATTGCTCTTAGGTTGGTCACCTGGGTGACTTCTTGTATATATGTATATCTTCTTATATAGTTTTTTTCTTTTTTGTTTTGTGGATGTGTAGTTATTTATGTATTATATTTCACTATGGCAGATGTCAAGTGAATCAGAGGTGTTTTTTGATTTCACAGATGGCACTAGATGACACACTCAGAGGCTTTCTTCTGTAGCTTGGGTGATTTTCACAACTGGGGGCTAGTTGCTATCTTCCAAAGGTATTTGTCTAGGAGATGATAGAAACAATGTTGTCGAATACAGTGCAATGATATAATTTCTTCACGATGCTTGGTCGCATGGCCTTTCTCACCTTTGGGTCTACCTAGATGCTCAGTTGGTTGTGTCCCAGTTAAATGGGGTTTACCGTGTTTATGATCCCACTCTGCACCGATGTTTCCTTAGGGTACGTCTCTTAGAAATTTATTTCGATTACATTACATATATCCATGTACCTAGGAGATTTAATCATATGCTAGATACTCTAGCTAATCAAATTTTAGATTGGCATGTTGCACACACATAAAAAGAAAAGAACACACATACAAATGTATATACATTTGTAAACAAATTCATCCATATGATAGAAAATATGTCTATATATATATATATCACCAAAGTGTTATGAGTACATAGGTGGGCACGAACGTCTCAAAATGTTTAGTATACATCGTTGGGCTTATGCCCTCAAAAATATATGTACAAAAATTTCCCTCGGCACATCAAAGGTATATCCTACCTAATCACGGGGCCTATTGGCCCTTCCATAGTGTACAACGACGTTGGAAAAATGTTGGAATAACTAGACCCATGTATGAGGAAACCCTACTACATGAGGCTTAATAGAAGGTGGTAGATCCTCGATCTCATCCATATGTACAATGCGAGTGAGCAAAGTGAGGTTGCGTTCCACTTGTCTCAAAACACTGTCAGCCTCTCCGCATGGGGGTCCCCCTGTATTTGTTGGTCCTCTACCTATTGTTGGTCCTGCCTCTGGTCTAGGACATCGTTGGGTCCTTTCGAAGTCCGCTGGTCATACATGCCCCACATCTTTACATAACAGATACACAAATTCAGTAATCTATACACATATAAAAATGATATATATAAAAACAATTAAAAATTAAATAACTTTAAAATCATGTTACCTATCTCGCCTCGCTCCTCGCCAAGAGGTACTGGCATGTCTGGATCTCTTGTGAAGTTGATCTTGACATAAGCCTAATTCTCAATCACTGGAATAAGGCATTCCCACCAGTTGAAGAATTTGTCGTCGAAGGCCTCTATGGTCCTCCCTCCACCCTGTCGTGTTAGCAATGTTGCCCAACTGCATATTGCTAGGAAGGAGGCCACATGCACCCATACAATCTCTTTGGGACTGAGATTGGGCACCCTCTCGAAGAAGAAGGAGAAAAAAATTGTACCAAACCCAAATTTCTTGTTGGAATGCTACCGACACTCTGTCAGTTGTCTCTTCATGCACATCAACATGGTCATACTCCAGTAAAAAATGTGTAAGGTCTCTTCCAATAGAGCCTTATAAAACATAATATAAAACATAAATTTAATTAGAGAAGTGTTATCCTGAGATCTTTAAAATTCCTTATTTAGCATATAACCATTCATAACTATTCAACACAATTAAAATTTATGAGTAGATCATAATAAATTACATAACACATAACACAACAGAATAATGAAAATGCTTACCTCTAGCTGATGCTATTGCTGCCAACTCTGCCTGATGCTCTGCCCAAAACTATCTAACCTCCCAGTTAGCTAGGAACAGAGCCTCTCTAAATCCTTAGCTCCAGGATTCCGTAAGGATTCCTGGCCCTCGAGCCCAAAACTCCCAGCAATAGGTGCCCCCTTGTAACAATCCTACAACAAGATTCTCCACCAAAACTAGTAATACAGTCTTCCAATCTCCCAAAATGATCCAATACAGTCTCCCAATATGAAAAATAATGCTCCTCCAAAAGTCCCAAAAAGTCTCCCTCTCGAATGCTTGTTTTCTCCTCTTATCCTCCTTTCCCCCTCTCTCATTCACCGCCTTCTCCCTTTCATTAAGACTCACCCACCTTGTCCCTCCATTCAATGCCAACCACCTTATCCCCTTTCTCTTAAATGGTTCCCTCATTCGATACATTAAGTTTTCAATTAATAAATTAAAATTTATTAAACTCAAATTCATTAACCAAATATTTAATCAGACAATTAATTAATTAATTAATTAATTAATATACATTAAACAATTAATAATTCAGGACAATTAATTAATTAATTAAACTTAATATACTTTAAACAAATAATTAACTATGACAATTAATTATTTTACTAGGGTTGTTACATACACCCACCCTTCAGGAAACTTCGTCCCGAAGTTTAAAGTATTTTATGATACAAGGGAAACGACACATGGTTCTCACATTCATATCCAATAAACAATGTTATCAGTAAGTAAGCCAATAAGCCTCATACATACTAGTGTACATGTGCAAGAAATCCATGTGTAGCTAGTACATACAAGTCTAGTGCATGTACTAATAACAATAACTATCACCTCTGTAGTAATTTTTGTATGCATCCAATCCATTCAACAAGACTATTCATTTTATAAAAGACAATAACCTAATCAAATGTATGCGAAATCCTTTAATTACAATTATCTAGCTCAACAATGTTATTTAGACAATTGTAGTTTAGTTAAGTAATTATGAATATTCATATATACACATTTTCTTTTCAAAAGAAAAAAACAATAAATTCCACTATAAGGAAAATCTCCATACACTCTCAACTATTTCTACTCATCCTTCCTCCATAACTTACTTCCATATTCCATTCCTATCCTTCCTCTACTAGACTATCTTGGAGCATCAACTATATTGACCTAACTCCAAATAGAACCTGTAAGCAGAAGTGTCACTATCTTGACCAAGATTCCCCAGTAGGCAACTGACAGTCATCATCATATGTCTAGGGGAGTGTGAGCTAACACCGTCCTCCCATGAATCCAGGTTTCAGAGGATACACGATGGGAAATGCCTCCACCCCTCCTAACAGGACTAGGGTCCACACCCGACAATGGAATATACAGTGGCATCGTGTTGCTAGGATTTTTGTCATCATTTATTCGGTTTTGGGTAGTTTCACTTCCTGAAATCCTGCACTGGTCCACATATCATAGCAATGTATCCAAAACAATATAATTTCACATACAAAGATTCATACCATATTGTTTCTTGGTCAGTGGTCATGACATCCACTTTCATCACCATTATCCCTTGGCTATTTCATAGCCCAATAACCTGCAGATTAGTCTGTGACACAAACTTGTACATATATATGCATTATCATCATGTAATTGCATACAACCATAATTTCAATTCGGTATCCACATACCAACAATTTTAACATCAAGTTTTCAAGTTAGAAATAGATCTCATAATATCCCCATAATTTAATTAACGTTACTCATTCATAGAATTATCATTTACATAATAGATTGCATCATATCTAACATCATTCAAATACCATTTAAACCTTCATAGGATTCGCATTCACACAGTATATCACATCATATTCTTCATCATCAATAACATTTAAACATTCATAGAATTTACATTCACATAGTAGACCACATCATATCCATCATCATCAATAACATTTAATCATTCATAAAATTTACATTATCACAATATATCACATCATATCCATCATTATTCAAACACATTTAAACATTCATAAAGGTTCATACGTCTTAAAATTTCAAGTGTATCATTTAATAGTTTTACTGTGAATAGAAAATAAAGGTGTTTAGGCCTCAGGTAATCCTAGCTGTCTAAGTCAAAAGGTGGTGTTACATAAACCAAACCTTCGAGAAACATATTCTCGAGGTGGTAAAAAAAGTGAGAGATAATCCCATCGTAATGTCTCGGCATTCTCCCAAGTAGCAGATCCTGGACTATATTTTTCCCACTGGACCTTAACTTGGTCTACCGGATGGTTCCTGAGATGTCAGACTCTACGGTCCAATATGCGTAACGGTTCTACCATGAGGGTTCCCACGTCCGATACCTGCAATTCCTTCCAATTTAGTTTATGTGATAATCAGCAACATAATGACGTAGAACAGATACATGAAAAACATTATGAGTTTTATGTATGTGGGGTGGTAGTATGAGAGGATAGGCAACAGGTCCAATTTTCTCTTGGATTTTGAATGGTCCTATAAATCAAGGTGACAACTTTGTCCCCTTCCCAAACCATATGGTACTCTTATTAGGCCTAATACGAATGAAAACATGATCTCCCACTTTATAACTTCTATCAGCCTTGTGTGCATCCACATAACTTTTTTTTCTATCATGTGCTTCCTTTAGTCTATGTCTAATATGAATCACCTGTTCCACCATCTCTTGAATTAGTTTTGGCCCAACTGTTACTTGTTCTTCTAACCTCTCCCAACTCAACGACGTTCTGTATGGCCTTCCATATAGAGCTTCGTAGGGTGGCATTCTGATGGAGCTATGAAAATTGTTATTGTAGGCAAACTCTACCAAAGGTAGGTACTTCTCCCAATGGGTTTGATTATCCATGACATACATCTTAAGCATGTCCTCCATGACTTGATTTACTCTCTCAGTTTTCCCATCTGTTTCAGGATGATAAGTTGTGCTTAAGTTCAAATGAGTCCCCAATGCTGACTGCAAACTTGTCCAAAACCTAGAAGTGAATCTGGAGTCCCTATCTGAAATGATCTTCTTAGGTATCCCATGAAAATAGATGACCTCTCTTACAAACACGCGTGCCACATCAGTGACATCGTAAGTGTCTCTAACCAGAATAAAATGAGCACTCTTGGTTAACTTATCAACTATTACAAGAATGACATTGTATCTATGAGATGTGAGCAGCAACCCCAAAACAAAATCCATGGAAATGACTTCCCACTTGGACATAGGAACATCATGTGGTTGTAGGAGACCTGCTGGGTGATGGTGGTCAGCTTTCACTTGTTGACACTCCAGGCACTTGGTGACGAAATGGACTACATCGTGCTTCATTCCTACCCAAAAGAAGAGATTCCTCATGTCTACATACATCTTCTTCACACTCGGATGCACACAATAAAGTGCTCTATGGGCTTCCTTTAGTATGATGCTTCGAATATCCCCACCTTCGAGGATGTAAATCCTTCCTCGATATCTTAATAGTCTGTCTACTTCTAGACTATATCCTTCATACTTTGGATCTAATTGCCTCCCACTCTAGAGGTTTGAAGTAACCTTTAAATACCAATTGTGCCCAAGGAGCTGCATCAACACACGTTCCCTCAGATTGACTTTCAAGGGTACCAAGGAGAAGACACGTGGCCTCCTACTCAAGGCATCCGTGACCACATTCACTTTTCCCTTGATATATGAAATAACAAAATCGTACTCACTCATGAACTCACTCCATTGCCTTTTCCTAGCATTCAGATCCCTTTGAGTGAAGAGATGCTTTAAACTTTGATTGTCCGTTTTGAGCTCAAAGTTTCGCCCTACTAGATAGTGCCTCCAAAGTTTCAGAGCTAGCATTAGAGCTGCCAACTCTAAATCATGAGTAGCATAAAGCTCCTTGTGTTTCTTCAACTTCCTTGATGCATAAGCTATCACTCCTCCATCTTGCATTAGCACAGCCCCCAACCCTTGCTTCGAGGCATTCGTGTATACTGTGACATCCCTTTCCATATCCGACACACGTAGAATTGGTGCACTAGTTAGTAACCTTTTAAGCTCGATGAATGCACTATCACATTCTTCTGTCCATTCATAACTGACCCCCTTGCACTGCAAAGTGGTGATGGGTTTTGCTATTTTAGAGAACCCTTCCACAAATCTCCAATAATAACCTACTAGCCCCATGAAGCTTCTTACCTCATGAGCATTTTTCGGCACTGGACACTCCATAATGGCCTTTACCTTTTCTGGGTCCATGGATATTCCTTCCCCGGAAATGATATGACCTAAATAGTGAATTTTTTTCTGGAAGAAGGAGCACTTAGACAAATTACCATATAATTTGTTCTCTCTAAGGAGAGACAACACCACTCACAAGTGTTCCTCATGTTCTCTTTCGTTCTTGGAATAGATGAGGGTATCATCTAAAAAAATTTGTACAAAGTAGTCTAAGTACATCCGAAATAGACCGTTCATGAGGCTCATGAATATTGTTGGTGCATTGGTCAATCCAAAAGGTACTACAATGAACTCGTAATGCCCAAACCGAGTTCGAAAGGCATTTTTAAGAATATCACCTTCCTTAATCCTTAACTGGTGATACCCTAATCGCAAATCAATTTTTGAGAATACTGTTGCTCCTTTCATATGATCAAAGAGATCATCTATCCATGCCATTGGGTACCTATTTTACACTGTAGCCTAGTTCAAGTCCCTGTAATCTATACACAGACATAATGAACCATCCTTCTTCTTCACAAATATCACTAGTTCACCCCAAGGTGAGACACTAGGCCTTATTAGTCCTAAGTCAAGTATCTCTTTCAACTGCATCTGCAACTCACAAATTTATGGCACTGTCATCCTATACAGAGTCTTGGAAATTGGTTTTGCACCAGGTTTTAGCTCAATAGTAAAATCAAGCTCCCTCTCAGGAGGTAATCCTGGCAATTCATTTGGAAAAACATCCTTAAATTCTGACAATATCGGGTATTGATCCAAGGAGGGTCCTTTCCTTTCATTCACTGCTTCAACGACATAAAGTTGACACCCTTGCCTCATGCATCGCTTAACCTTCATAGTTGAGATAAAGCATAGAGTGTAAATTCTAACCTTGTACAATATCTACTGCAAACTGATATTCAGAAAAGAACAGAAAAGATACAATAGCAACCACAAACATTACACAGAGATTTTTCACCTGGAAACCCAAACCGGGAAAACCAACATATATTATATTCATACATTGTGTTACACTGTTTACAATACAATATACATATAAGAGCCAGCGGCATCCAAAACCCTAACCCAATGACCTGGATTAGTCCAAAACCCTAATTCCTTAACCGGAAATAGAAAACCATCGGCAAAAAACCATGTGCCGAAAAAATGCCTAATTTCACGTGGTCCCAGAAATATGTCGTCTTGGCGAAAATATGTCGGCCCGAAATCGGCGAAAATATGTCGGCCCGAAAAGTAACACATACCCAACATAGAGACACTACTACTCGTGCAAAGAATATAACACATACCCAACATAGAGACACCTTTCTTCGTACACTGTGGATCTCTATTGGCCTTCCTTTATCGTCAACACAAAGAAACCTTTTTGCAAAACAGTCTACCATAGCTCGATGTGCTTCTAACCAATCCATTCCAATGATTAGGTCATATGTACCGAGAGCAGTGATGTATACCTTCATCCTGGTAGTGCACACTCCCAGGTCTACTAGACAATTATTAATGCTAGGTCCTACCGCTTGTTTTTCCCACGAAGACATCTCGACTTGTTTAAAGTCATTGTGCTCGTAGGTTGCCAACCCACTCCTTTCTAATGCAGATGGTGAAATGAAACTATCTGTAGTATTAGAATCAAATAAAATTTTAACATTGATATGATTTAGCGTACTTGAGGACTCCACCACTGTGGATTGATGTTCTGCCTGGAGATTATTAACTGCTTCATAAATTTGGTGGCTTCCACTTGCACTTCCCATCAGGGCCTTTCCTTCTCTATGCACAAATCCTGATTGTAACTCTGTGCAGTCACACTAGTAATGGGGTCCTCCACACTCCCAACATGTAACATGATATGGAACCTGCGCATTGCTCTGTGACAGTCTCTGAAATGAGCTCCTTCTCCTGGAACCCCTACCCCTACTAGTTGCTCCTTGAGATGGTCGTGGACCTGCCTGCATCATTGGTGATGAACGGGATGCTACACTCACTGCCATTGAAATACCTGTGGCGACTATCCTTGGTGTGACTCTATTACCATATGGAGGTGGCCTAGAGCTCCCTCCCCTAGAGAAGGTCCTAGGGGCCTTCCCCACGAATCTAGGATGATGCGGAAAGGTAGATCTCATACCTCCATTTAAGTTCATGTGTTCCTCAGCATAACGTGCATTTTCTACTACTTTCACTACCGAAGATGGTTTCCACATACGCACCATGGCCCTTATCTTAGGCTTTAACCCATAGACAAAGCATTCTGCCTGTTGTTGATCAGTATCCATGTATGAAACATATTTGACCAATTCCATAAACCTGATCTCATATTCTTCTATGATCTTGTTTCCCTGTACTAGAGCATGAAATTCTCCCACCTGTTGTTCCTCATAGTAAGCTGGTAGATATTTCCTTCGGAACCTCTCCTCAAAAATTTCCCAAGAGACAGTGTCCGGGGTAAGGTGCAGTTGCCTCTCCAGGTTTCCCCACCAGTTTAGGGCACTATCTCTCAACGAAAAAAATCCTTATCTTTGCCTTTGATGTGGATGCATAGTCTCTTAAGGTGAAACACCTTGTCATGCCTTCCAACCATGCCTCTGCATGTTCACTGGCATGACCCCCGACAAACTCTGGAAGTTTTTGTTGAAGGAAAATATTCCTGCAGATAGGTAGATCTCCTCAAAGAGCTAGACTCTTAACTCTAAGACAGAAAATGCTTATCATGGTCATTGACTTCCTTTTATGCCTACAAAAATGAATGCATGAAGAGGAAGGAGGAAAGACATACCTTTTACCAGTGTTTTTCCCCGCACGCTCCAAGTTGAACTCCAATCCTGAGCTCCTCAATAAGCCATGTAGACAAACAAAGTACAGCCACTTCCTATTCTATTGAGATTAGTTCGAAGCAAACCTATCTACTTAGAGACAAATTCATGTAATGTCAAACACAAATTAGAAAGAAACAAGCCAAGCATATTACATTAATGAGGACAAAACATTACTTACACCCATAGATGGAATGTAGCAATTTTGCCAAGTTCTCCTTGCCTAACCCTTTCTCAAAAGCTCCATGATCGGAATGATGATAGCTTCGTTGATTAGCCTCCACTTCATTGTGTGTTTCATATGAGATCATAGGTTTCATGCTTCTCATCCCTTCTCCAAATATCACTTATGAGATCATATGTTTGGTATCATTCTTCATCTAGTTCCCCCTTTTCACCATGAGAAAGCCTGCTTATATAGCCTTGGAGAGGCTCAACCACTTGAGATATCATTGGGGTGAGTTGAGGGTTTTCCTCCTTCAGTTAGGGATCTTCCCTAAGATCATGGCTTGAATAGGGATTTGAATCCAACTGCCTTCAAGGATTGAATGGATCCTCCCCTCATTCATCTCAACAAACCAACTGCTACCCAGAATAGGCAGTGCTCCGTCAAAAGGGCCATCAGAGCGTTATAGCGCTCCCCAGTAGGCTTTAGGGGCGTGCCAACACTCCCTAAACCCATCAGCGCTCCCCTAGAAGGGCTATCAGAGCGTTATAATTCTCCCAGACAGTGTAAGGGGGGGCGCCAGCACTCCTGAGAGAGGTATAGGGGAGCGCTCTCCTCCAAAAACTCAGTTTTTGTGGTTCTTTCATATGGTAAGAGGTTCATAAGCCTAGTTAATCATTCCTCCTCTTCCAAATCAAGTGTTTGACATGTGTCAAGTGTCCTCTTTATGTCATTATAGGCACAACATAGGCATCATAGCAGTATACTTTTCCTAACACTTGCGACACTTGTGAGAAAAATGCAACACTTGTGACACTTGTAATGACAACACTTGCAACACTATCGAAGTGAGTAATTTCTATGTGTAACAGATTTCCCCCCAAAGTATGAAGTTAGAATATGAGAACTGATAACTGAAATGCTTTGTAGACTTTCAAGCAAGGGTATAGATGCAGAGAACCTGACAGAAGCTACACACAAACATCCAACAAATATTATGACATGTTTCAAACCCAAGGCTGGCATACCTATGCTTGGGTGATAAAGACTTGCAAGATATGGCCGCCATAAAATACACTGCGGATCCATAATTGTATTGATAAAAAGGTATAGCCACTGAAAATACACTGTGGATATATACTCTCGTGACCTGAACTGATCTTAGCCACGAAGAATACATAGTGGATCTACAAGATGATGAGACATAGCCATGACCAATGCAAAGTGGATCTATGTAACAATATATTTATCATTGTTCAAAAGAAACACCTTCGCAACCTGGGCAAAGTACATATAAGAGTGATGACTTAACCCAGGGTCTTCTTACCGATCTCGATGTAGTACGAATCTAACCACGTGAATAGATGTACTGATGTCAAACATGGCAGAAACCACTTGATTACTGGTCAATGATGTAAACCATTAACAAGCACGAGGGAAATCATCATTAATGTCAATGATTCCCAAGGTACTCTAGTACATTCCAATGAATGTGAATGGATGGGTTGAATTCGAACATCCGTGGAATCATCCAATCAGAGGTCAATGAAATAAACCCACTATTGAATGTGAGGAGGTCCGCCATTGAGGCATGCAGGTCCCAAAGTACTAATTGGTTTCTAAGTCTAGTTCCTAGATAATGTGTTGAAGTCGACARGAATAGACTCGTCGAAGGAGGGCCTTGATGTATCCCCCATCAACGAAACAAAACAGACACAGAGATGTAATTGGTAGATCAAATGAACATGGACTGACACGGGTATTCAGACAAGATATTTGTGATGGATGACTCTCAAGGCAGATACTTCCCTTGAACACTGAGGCACAACAACAGAAACATGACATGGACCAAAACACGATGATGCAATGGATACTATGACTTTCGTCGGGTGACCCAAAAGAGTAAGAAAAACTCAAAGGATTGGCTTAGTCCAGAGGTTCAACAGATTAAGATGTGCGCAAAGACAAAGTGCCATGTTCAAGGGAAACTCTAAGAGTTATTTGGTAATGTTCTCAAAAAACTACTTGGCTTGCTTCTTTCGATTTTTTCCCCCATCCAGATAGACGAGTACCTCTTTTTAATTTAACGAGCTCGAGGAGGGTAACACGTGCTCGATATAACTTACCTTCAGTAATCTCCTCTTCCTTTGTTTAATGAACTGGAAGAAGTAAGGGTTCGATCCCATATGGGCCCTTCAATGTATGATTGTTTAACGAGTCCAGAGAAGGTAAACTCGAAGGTTTTTCATGATTATAGATTCTATAAAAACACTTAAAAGAGAACTCTCTCAGTTCCTTTTTCCTAAAGTAGTCTGACGAGACCGAAAAAGAGATAAACTATCGCTCAACATATGTTTTCTTCAAATACTTTAACGAGCGTGAAGAGAACAAGGTCGCTCGACAATCTTTTCCTGTTTAGAGAGTCTGAAAAGAAATTAAAGGTGACTCCAATGTTGTCCTTTTTCGTAATGTTAGTCTCACGAGGCCGAAAAATAGATAAATTATCACTCGAAAGATGCCCTTTCAAACCTTTTAGCGAGTGGGAAAGGAAGCAAGATCACTCGACAATATTTTCATGTTTAGAGAGTCTGAAAAGAGTTTAAAGAAGACTCCAGGGGTTCTTTTTTCATGTATCCATACAGGTCCAAAAAAGAGATAAAAGTCTACCCGAATGCATTCTCCTGTATTTACGAGCACGAGAAAGAAAAAATACTAAGCTCGGTATGCCCCCAGCATGAAAGCTAGTGGATTAACTCTAGAAAGATCATCAAAGACTGGAGGAATTCCCTCCAAGATTCAATTCATTCACCGGATTTGAGGTCGTCACCAATTTCTCTAGTAGATGAGAAAAAGGAGAAGGGTGGATGAAAAGAAGGTTCAAGAGAGGGGACTATTTCATTTTTTAACGAGCTCGACATAGGAAAATAACTATGCTCGGGACCTCTGTTTCATTTTTTAACGAGCTTGCCTCGGAGAAGAGAAACTATGCTCGTAACTGCTTCTTGATCATGGCTTCCAAGAGAATAATGTTTTGGAAGGATACCATGTCAAGGGACAAAAATCGGTCAAGGTCTCCAGGATATCTTCGCTGGATGGAAGATAATCACTCAAGAAGGAACACATGTCGAGGGTCATGATAGGAGTAAGGAGATCAAGCTCCAATAATCCTACCGAAGAAATCACCATGTCCACTACCAGATCCAAATCATCAGAAGTTGAAATCGTGGGAGATGATAAAAAATCAACAATAGGAGGGGAGATAAGTGGTATATTTGCCCAAATTTATTCACGAGGGGGAGGAAAAGAGGATCGGTGATGGTTATTATCCTGAGGTAACTTGTCAATGTGAAACATTTTCAGAATAGATTCATCTGAAGGAAAAGTTGGGGAAATGTAGTCGATCACAGATGATAAGGAACTCAACCGTGATTCCATCGAGGAACTGTTGGGTGCCTATAGATTTTGGCCATTCGACGAGGGAGAAGCAGGTGGGATAGAAGCGTATGATGTTTTAGCTGGACTAAGTGGCACAGTGTCACTTAGTGCATCGAATTCCAACGAACAAGGTACAATCCGAGGGTCAGATGATTCTAAAGATTGATAAGCCATGGTCGAAATCATATCGACGGTGGCAATATGATGTGTAGTCGGAGGAAGTGGTGTAGGGAAGGTACCCATGAGGCTAGAATCTTTCAATAAGACAGTGCCAATGCTTTCATACGTGATCTTGTGGTCTCCCAAGAAAGGAATATTGTTGGTAGTAGGAACGTGTGCATCGGTCGTGCATAAATCCAACTGATCAACAGTGACAATTTTTCCCTGATGAGGAAATTGGACACATCGAAAAACTGACGAGGCAATGACAGTCATAGCATAAAACCAACTTCTTCCAAGTAACCAGTTGTAAACAAGGGGAGCATCGACCACCTCGACATCAACAGTAACAGTTTTTCCACCCAATTGGATGGGCAGGTACTGTAAGAACCCAAGGGGATGAAAACCTCTCCCATCGAAGGCGCGTAACATCATTGGGGATTTGTTTAGTGCTGGTGATTTTAAACCTTTCCAACACGCCAAAGACATGACACAAGTCGAGGCTCCCTCATCTAGAATAGTTCGATGGATTTGTTGGTTGCGAACAACAAAATCAACTTGGAAAGCAAGTTGGTGGGAGAGTCGAGACGCATAATTGTCCAGGTTAAACATGATCTGATTGGATGACTCAGGATCAACAGCGCCAAGAGAGGCCAAAAGTGTTGTACGTTGACTGGGGAAATGTTGTAGAACTTCTAACGCAGACATAGCACACAGTGCTTGGGCCAAATATTCAACAATGTTGTAGTTCTGGGTGGCACGTGAACTAGGACTAAAGGTAGCTTTGTAGATAGTTCTCTTAGGAGGGCATAAGATAGATAAGAACGTGGGTTTCTCAATCTAAAGTGGTCCACATGGAGGATTAACGGATGGAAGACTAACGGAAGACGATGATGGATCCAGTAAATTACTAGTACCATTAGTGTCTTTTCCTTTATCAGGGTTACCTGGTGTGTCGTATGTTTTAGAGCGAGTGGTAAAATTGATCCCATTAAACATATAAATATGTGCACTCGACGAGGCCTCATCATTAGGATCGATAGAACTTCCCCCAAGAGAGGGGGTTTGAGCAACCATGGATTGTTGTTGTGGAAAAGGCTGAGTAAGCACAGTGGGTTGTGATTTTCCTCAAAAAAAATTTGCCACTACATTGCGAAGTGGACAATCTCGAGTGTAGTGATCGTCACCACAAATGATACATGGGAATTTCAGTTTCCGTTGTGGTTGATTTTCGGTAGCAGGTGTATGATTTTTTGGTTGTTCATTATTATTTTTTGATTTATTCTTTGTCTTCTTCTTACCTCTAGATTGTTGTGAAGGGGCAGATTGAACTGCATTCACCTCAGATATCTGATTTTGGGGGGAGGTAGAGGAGGGTGTAGTCAATTTGGAAAAAGATTGAGTTTTGACGGAGCTGATAACACCATCCGCATGAGATGAAGATGATGTCTTAGAAGGATCGGTATTAGCTCGAGTAGAATTTGGAAAAAAATCATACAAAGTACCAGATTGGGAATAAACCAAATCTAAATACTGATCCCGAACAATGGCTTGTTCCTCTGTGACCGCACCACCCATAGCAACATTGCGAGCGATCAGGGGTAACAGTGATTTAGTAAACCATTCTGCCAATAGTATGTCAGGAATGACTACCTTTATCATCCTTCGCCGTCGCCTCCACTTCTGAATATGGTCATAGATATGCATGGAGTTATTTTGACGAAGGGAGGTCAAGAGTTTAATACCCATATCATAGCGAATAGGTAGTTGAAAGTGCGTGAGGAAAGACATAGCAAGGGAATTGAAAACATGAAAAGAAGCGCATGGTAGCTCGATATACCATTTTGTTGCCGAACCGGTAAGTGTCCACTGGAAAAGATGAAAACATATAGAATCATCTATGAGGGAGTTTTATGAACACCACAAATGGAAATTCATCACATGGTTGTTCGGATCTTTGCCAGGGTTTCTGTCAAATTTTGGAATATCAGAAGGAAGTTTAGTTGGAATGACTGGCCAAAACGGTGAATGAGAAATAGGATCATTAGTTAACTGAGACAAGTTTGGGAGATCCAGAGTCGCAAGGAAAGGTAGTTGTCAGTTAATTTGCGAATGATACTGGTGTGGCATACGAACACCAGTAGGACCATAGACTGGGTTAGGTGGATAGTTGTAACCAGTAGGACCATAGACTAGGTTAGGTGGATAGTTGTAACCAGTAGGTCCTCCTACATACGGTTGTTGCTGACTAGGATAAGAAGGATTCGATGGTGCATGAGAAACATTGGCATAACCCAGTGGGTTTTGAACATTATAGGCTGGGTGATTTATTTTCCCATGAGGAGGATAAACATTTTTCCCTTGAGAATGGTAAGGAATAGATCCCGAAGGTGGTACACATGAGGCCCATGATAAGGATAAGACTGTGGTCCCGGAGAACTCCAGGTGGTGTTTTGGATGCTGCCCGGATAATATTGCTCGTAAGATGTCCCAGAAGGGACAAGATTGGATACTCCTCCTAGTGGGTTATTATACAAGTTCCCCCCAATGTGGGGTTAGGTAAAAATGCCTCCTGAAGATACTCCCCAGGATTGTGAAGGGTTTCCAACAAACGAGGGTTGCCCCCCTGCCAGTGGTGGATTTAGGACCGAGGTTTGACTGGAAAATGGAGGTTGCCCTCTAGGAGGAGTATGAAATGTGGGTTGTATCCCAGGAGGGGTAGGCCTGCCATGGAAAGGTAGTCCTACAGGAGGGAAAGGTTTGTTGGATGGTGGTTTCCCTCCAACCGATTGTGTTTGGGCAGTAGGGGTCTGCGTTCTCGGGTGAGAAGATGTCCTAGCAAGATCATGTGGAACATGTGGAGTTGTAGAGTAAAAACTTGTAGAAATGGGGGTAGATATTGAAGTCCTTTGGGGATGAGTAGAGGTGATGAGTCCAGCATTAGGATGGACTTGTGTTGGTGTAGCAGTAGGGTGAATAACCTGATCGAGTGGGTGATTCATGGTTTGACCAGATGGTCATGTTTCACTAGGAGGGTCATGGGGATGAAAGGGTTGTCGAAAGGATTCAAAATGTTCATTGAGATTGCGTCCCGATGAAGTCCTCCATATAGAATGAGCAGGTGTGGGATTGGTTTCTACTGCGGTGCTAGGATAAACAGGAGTCCTATACTCATCACCAAAGATTGGTTCTGTGGATCCCATATATGTTTTGGTAAAGATCATTTCTGGTAATCGTGGGATCTCTTCGTCTATGACGTTCCCAAGGGAGTATAAATGAACTAAAAGTGGTTCGAGATGGGTTACCGACACAGATGTAGTGGTATTTTCAACCGTAACCAAAGCGTCTTCTGGGTTATCTAACGGAGGAGCAATAGCACTTCCAGCGTCAAATTGATTTTCTACCTCTCTATGGTAGTTGTCTTTTGGAGGGTTATGAGGTAAGGGTTGATAGCCTTCTGGAGGCAGCCCTTGCATCCTACGTGATCGACGAAGAACTTTATCGTCTACGAGCTCAATTGTGGAGAAAAACAGAACACACTAAAAATCTAGGGCCAACTAACAAAAAGAAACAACATGCGCTAATAAAATCTAGGAATCAACCAAGCAGACAAAACTTCTCTCGATGATTGTACTAGTTGGTGATGAAATCCAATGTCGCATGATCAAGTTGAGAAGGGGCTAGGATATGGTGGAACAATTACAATGGAGACCTGCTTAACGGACTTTCACCTTGGTGCAAGCTTCCACACAGTAATTGTGGATTTACCCTCCAAGGAGACCGAGTGAGTTTGACCAATGTCTGTTCCAGGTACAGTGAGACTTCCCTTCACTGTCACCTTGTGTAAGTACCTAAAGATTATGGCAACTAAAGACACCAATTCACAGTGAGCCCCTGGGCGGGTACAGTCGACAGTTCGATCTGAAACGTATGGGTAGAATAACAAGTACGAAATCAACCCGAGAGGCTCCCACACATAATCGTGGGTATACCTCCAAGTGACCCCCAATATACGATTTGATCACTAAAAACAGTTGAACCACGGAGGGATAATCTCTATAATTCACTCGAATGCGACCTCGTGCGTAACCCCTGTGTGAGAGGGGGATCCCAGAAAACCAATACAACAATTGGATTTGAATCTCCGTAGCTCAGGATGCTAATGTTTGTTTTGAAAACTTTGGAGAGTTGTACTCACAGCCTAATCCAAAGTACTAACCCTAGTCTATTATTGGTGGAAGATCCTAAAAACAAAAATGTTCTAGATAATTTTTAATTAGCGTTCATTTTACAGCTGTTCTTTACTCAAAGGGTGCACGAAAGTGAAACTGATGAGATGAGGACTCAATTCCCAAAAAGATGCATGAAAGATGATAAGAAATCATTTCTTTTCAATGAACGCCTATTTAAGGGAAAGAGAAAGAGTCGTTTTCACTTTCAAACACTAATATGAAATGTCCTCTATCAATTGGTTCTCAATCGAATCTAATGCAATGCTAAAACATTTTCAAAAACGCCTTCTAATATGCAACCCAATCACTAAAATGTATCTTTTTTCGTTTGTATGCGAATGATGATTAATTCAATGCAAATACTTCTCCTACCAACTACCCTTTCAGATCAAGGAGATTCGGAGAAGTATGATCAGATTTCGCACACACAACACACACCCTTTTGCTGTGATCAAAACAAGAAGCAAACAGAAGACAAAAGATAACAAAGAAAAATAAAAAAATTCACACAAAAGAGAGATGTTGAAGAACAATTGCCTCAAAGAACCAAACAAGATGATTCATAGATTTCTGATGCCCTTCACCAGAGTTCCCGCTCAGTCGGATAGGAGACAAGAAAGCAGTGGATTGATTTCAAGCTCTCAAAAAAAAAAACTCAAAAATAATGAACAAGGCCACCAATGCTGAACAACAAAGTTCTTATTTCTCATAAGGAGGGATGTCAAAGTTCAATGGGAAGAAGCATTGAATCACAAAGAACCTAAGCAAGTGAAAAAAACAGGGTCTGGACCTCAAAAAATGCAATTTTTGAAAAGATTTTGTGCAAAAAGGGGTTGGTGCTCTGGTGTAAGGGACACCAGGGAATTATAAAGCTTTGTCCAACACATTTAGGGAGTTTTGGCACTCTACTAACATGGGCACAGGGGCGCTAGGCTTAAAAAACTCATAAAAATGTCCAAAAACCCAAAATTTCAGTCAAATTTTGACAGTCAAGCTGAATGTGATGGGGTAAAGAGTCAATTAGCATATAAAATCAAACAAATGGGGTGAACAAGGTCTGAAAACAATCAAAGGGTAAGACAATTTCTATGAGGAAAAATCAAAACCAAAAGTTTCGATTCGATTCCCCAGTGGAGTCACTAGTTTCTGTTGAAGGAAAATCTTCCCGCGGATAGGTAGATATCCTCAAAGAGATAGACTCTTAACTCTAATATAAAAAATTCTTATCATGGTCACTGACTTCCTTTTATGCCTACACAAATGAATGCATGAAGAGGAAGGAGGAAATATGTACCTTTTACCAGTGTTTGTCCCCCCACGCTCCGAGTTGAACTCCAATCTTGAGCTCCTCGATAAGCCTTGTAGACAAAAAAATTAAAACCACTTCATATTCTATCAAGATTAGTTCGAAGCAGACCTCTCTACTTAGAGACAAATTCATGTAATGTCAAACACAAACTAGAAATAAATAGGCCAAGCAAATTACATGAATGAGGACAAAACGTTACTTACAACCATGGATGGAATGTAGCAGTTTCGCCAAGTTCTCCTTGCCTAACCCTTTCTCAAAAGCTCCACGATCGAAATGATGATAGCTTTGCTGATTAGCCTCCACTTCACTGTGTGTTTCCTATGAGATCATAGGTTTCATGCTTCTCATCCCTTCTCCAAATATCACTTATGAGATCATAAGTTTGGTATCATTCTTCATCTAGTTCCCCCTTTTCACCATGAGAAAGCCTGTTTATATAGCCTTGGAGAGGCTCAACCACTTGAGATATCATTGGGGTGAGTTGAGGATTTTCCTCCTTCAGTTAGGGATCTTCCATAAGATCATGGCTTGAATAGGGATTCAAATCCAACTACCTTCAGGGATTGAAGGGATCCTCCCCTCATTCATCTCAACAAACCAACTGCTGCCCAGAATAGGCAGCGCTCCCTCAAAAGGGCCATCATAGAGTTATAACACTCGCCAGTAGGCTTTTAGGGGGCACCAAAACTCCCTAAACCCATCAACGCTCCCCCATAAAGGCTATCAAAGCATTATAATTCTCCCAGACAGTGTAAGGGGGGCCGCCATCACTCCTGAGAGAGGTATAGGGGGGCACTCTCCTCCAAAAACTCAGTTTTTTTGGTTCTTTCAGATGGCAAGAGGTTCATAAGCCTATTTAACCATTCCTCCTCTTCCAAATCAAGTGTTTGACATGTGTCAAGTGTCCTCTTTATGTCGTTATAGGCACGACATAGGCATCATATTAGTATACTTTTCCTGACACTTGTGACACTTGTGAGAAAAATGCGACACTTGTAATGACGACACTTGCGACACTATCGAAGTGAGTAATTTCGATGTGTAATAGTTTGATCTTATGTAGTTCTCTAGTGATGTCTTCTGGTGGAGGTTGTCCCCTTGAATCCCTCGACGCTTTAGTATTACCCATTCCATATGGTGGGGGTTCCACTTCGATCCCTACTGGTTGACGCCCCTTTAAAGTCTCATTGATAGTCTCCAAAGAGCGCAAAATGAGAGCTAATTCAGGTGATGGGGGTGGCGGCACTGGCGATCTCTGCGTCGATGCCCCTCTGCCTTGATTTCCTCTCATCCTAACCATCCTGTATACTTGAATCTGCATCAACCAAAGTTTGTCAAGGAGTGTCTAGGGCAATTCACATTTGCGCAACTTAACTAGAAAACAGGGTTAGGGGTAAGTTTTTTTTACTTGTCTGTAAACAAACGTTACTCTCTTTAGGGGAAGTGGCTAGGTCAGGGTTGAAAGCCTCTAATATCGATGTTTTCTTCTAAGGAAACTACTGACTCTCTCATATGTGATCAACACATTTAACCTATCATTACTATCATGGCACAGTGGTGTACGGTTTTTGGTGAAAGATCTATACTCGGTGGATAGGTCATCAGTTCAAAACCCGTCCACTCCAACAAAATTTAATCTAATCCAAAAATAAATTTTATTAGTATCATAATGTTATGTTAATTACATATTTTAATTAATTAGTCATTTAATTAATTAATCACTATTAATAATCCATTAATCACTACTATTAATGCTTTGTAATAAATTTAAAATTTAATTTAATTATTTAATATTAAGAATTAAAATTAAAATTAATCATTTAAAATACAATTAAAGTAATTAGAATTAAAAAAAATAGAATAAATAAAATAAATAATAATAATAAAAATAAAATAATAATTAAAAATAAAAATAAAATAATTTAAAATAAATAAATACAAACAATAAAAAAAAAGTATCAAGCTGTGGTGGGTACTCACATGAGGTCCACTTGCCTCCTCCCTCTTTTCCCGCATGTTAAAAAAAATAATAAAGAAAACACTACTCAAACCCTAAAAAACCCTAATCGTGAATTTACCCCTGCATATTCTAACTCCAACACACAAGGTCTTTCCTACTCTTGTCGCTATGCCCATGGTATTTCTCTCATGGCTTCTCCTTGTTGGGCATTAGATGGTCGGCCACGTTGTCTACAACGCTTGACCCGTGGGCTCCTAGCTTCGGTTGTTTTGTGTTGTGTTGCAGGTTCTTGGCTTGGTAGCTGTGGATTTGGAGTATGTGAGCACTGCACTCAAAACCCTTGTGAATTTTCCTTGGTCCTTGGTGTTCTTGCACTGGGTTTTTGATTGGTGTTTTGTTAGCTTGACTTCATGTGTTTCTAAACCTTGGTTGCCTTGTTGCAGGTACTCAAGCGCTATGGTAAATTGGATATTGGGCATGTGTAGTGTAAGGACCAGCGCCCTCGTGGGATCCTTTTCTGTGGCTTGGTGCATGGTCTTGGCCACTGGTCTTTGGTGCGTTAGCTTGTGTGTTGTATGGTTGATGAGTTAAGGCAAGGTTTGTTGGGTTTGGTGCTGGGCTATGTGTAAGGTTTATGTGTTGTAAGGTTGTTGTGTGCTAACTCGAGAATTATGAGCTTGGCCTCCAGGCCTGCTACATCTTGGTATTCGGCCATTTGGTCTGGTGTTTTTATTATTTTATTTTAAGTGAGGTAAGTCCTCATGTGCTTGGCGCTAGCATTGGGCTTTGGGTGTTTTGTTTGCAGGTCACCTGGAGCGGAAGCTAGGCCTTCACGCCCTCCCTTTTAACTCAGCCATGTGGTTTGAGATGCATAGTGCACAATTATGATCCATGGGCTCTCCTCGCAATGCCTTGTGTGGGTTATTTCTCGCAGATGAGTTGTGTGAAAACGATGTTCTTGTGGTCTTAGCGCTTGGCGATGGTGGGATTTCAGAACGAAACCCCACTTTTCTCCATTGTGGGATCTTCCCTTGGAATTTGGTGCTTGGGTTACTTCACTGCTACAGCTATGGCAAGAGTGGTTTCAGTTACTATGGCTTGGTTTCTTATGTGATGTCCAAATACACGTTGAGCATAAGGGTGCAGACTCATGGGCATTGTGCTTGCTGCTTGGGCTTGGAAATTGTTGTTGTGACTTGACATTTGATAGGTTTGTTCTCGGTTGTATGCTTGGAAATTGATGCGTAGTGCATAGTATTTGCCACATGTGGGCTTCCTTTTCCATTTTCTTTGGTGTTTAGTTGTGTTTTGACTTGTGGTTGTGTTTTTATAGCTCGTGGACATAAGTTCTTGTCGATACATAATGTATCTCTCAGGTGCTTAACTTGGAGATTGGGCGCTAAAACTGAAAACTGAAAATCCCAACCACAGAAATCTCACGCATCAGATCATTTCCCTGTACGGTAGGGAGACTCTGGATGAAATTCGAGTTTTATAAAAGCTTAGGGTTAAAATTAAGAAAAGAGTGGCAGACCTGGAATTTCTTAAAAAATGCCGAGATGAAAACGTGCTACCTAAATTCGCACAAATTCAGCACAGAACCAAGAACAGGTGGAACAACGCGGCCTTCTTCAGACTGGGTTTATCAATTGTGAGAGGCGAAATTAAAAAGAATAGATGCAGTCTTGAACGCGCATCCAATAATGCATTGAAACTCCACCTAAAATTAGCGCAGATCACGGCTCCCGGATTGTGGAAGACAGTGGACGCCATGGAAACGATGAAGGCCGAGAAAGCTTATGCAGAGGCAAACAGTAGACACGCGTCCAAGCTAAAACGACTGCTGAGCAACAAAAACAGTCCGAACACCAAGGAAAAGAATGTAGTTAACCTATCCGCACGCGTGCTGAATGAAACGGAAATGGTCGTTTTAGGACGTGGATTAAATTTCGCAGTCTCACCGAACTTCATCCCCACGGAAGACATCATCTGCCGCATAGAGGACGGCATACAAAACCTGAGTGATGAAGAAAAAGAATCAATCAGACAAGACTGCGCAGTGATCCTACGCAAAGCCAAACCTCCAAAACGAAGCAATTTAAATAATGAAGAACGTACAGCTTTAAAGAACCTAAGAAACGGTGATGAATTGGCTATTCTCAAAGCGGATAAAGGAGGCGCTACCGTTCTTATGAACATGGTTGACTACAACAGGAAAATGATTGAACACCTAACCAAGAGTGGCAGCTATAGGAAACTAGACACCAACCCCATCAAGAAAATTATAAGACAAGTCAAGATAGCCATCAACAACTCTAACCTAGATGAGAGAACCAAAAAAYGCCTAACCCCCAATAACGAGATCACCCCTAGGATATAYGGCTTACCGAAAATTCACAAAGAAGACGTCCCTCTTAGACCCATAGTGAATACCATAGGTTCACCAACCTATGAACTGGCAAAACACGTAGCTAAGATCCTCAGCCCCCTAGTAGGCCACACCGACTCCTTCATCAAAGATTCCAATTCAATATCATCAAAAATGAAAAGGCAGGGCCCCAAGACACCCTTATAAGTTTCGATGTAGTCTCTCTTTTCACTAAAATCCCCTTAGAAGAAGCCATCCAAATTGTTAATGAACTCACCGATCCGGATACAGCTAAACTA
>JZKD02S2325045.1:372724-383089 GCA_000966675.3 Picea glauca
ATAATTAAATTAATTAAAAATAATTTAAATTAATTAAAAATTAAACCTTTGAATTTTATTTAGAGACCTTAGTACTTTACGTTAAACTAATTAAAACCCAAATATTAAACCCTAGACAATCCTTAATCCTTAACCCTAAAATTAACATTTTAATTTAACCCAAACATAAACCCAAAACATAATTATATATTTAGATATATTTATAAATATAAAACCCTAAATTTATCCTAACCTCTAATAAATAAGAAATTAAGAAACCCTAGTGATTTTTATAAACTTAAACTATTAAACAATTCTACTTAGCCGACACTAATTAAAAATTTCCATTTCTAATATGTATACCAGCTCTTCCGTCTCTCTTAAGACCCAGGCTCTTTGTCCTGAAGATGGATCCTGATCTGGATCCGAAACGTCGACAATCTAATGACTACACTGTGGCTTTTCCGATGAAAACTGAAAATTAGAATTTATTAAACTCAAATTCATTAACCAAATATTTAATCAGACAATTAATTAATTAATTAATTAATATATATTAAACAATTAATAATTCATGACAAATAATTAATTAATTAATTAAACTTAATATACTTTAAACAAATAATTAACTATGACAATTAATTATTTAACTAGGCTTGTTACAAAATGTGTGCCTCCAGACATTGAATGGCACAATGCATGTGTTCCCGGGAGGCTTGATGCAGCGTTGTGGATCCAGTAATCTTCTCGATCAATAGTGATATCACATGCAGAGATAAATTAGTGATCTTCTGTATCAGCACCTGAGAAACTACCTTGTCAGTGTTGGCATCACAGTGCATCCAGATATAATCCTCGGTGTTGAAAGGCCCAGGGGGGCAATGTCCTCAAGTTGACTGGTTCCCCTCTCCTCGAGAGGCCAGTAAAGAAGTGGATATCCTATTTCGTAGTGGTCAGTGATTGACCTTCTAGCATAAATGCCTCTGCATCCGGGTGCCAATACTCCACAAGAGCATTGAATAGTCTAGGTTATGCCCTCATGAACGGACACCAGAAAAACTTGCATAGCCCACACTATTTTAGTGTGGTGATGTCTATAGGGTCCTCTTAAACCAAGAGATCGATGTCCTCATGCTCCCTTTCCCTCCTGTGAACATACATCATGTTTCATGAAAAAATGGAGGAAGTTAGTACTTGCATTTTAAATTTTGAAAGCTTGCAAAGGTGTACGTGGGTTGTATTGGACATAGTCGCGTATGTACACAGACAGATTGTTTTCTTCTTGAGTACATATGCAGGTTGTCCTTGGACAACCCGCATACATGTAGGGCAACTCTTTTTAGGAGAGCGCACCCCCTAAAAAAATAAAATTAAAGAATGAAGGAAGTATTGAAATGAAAGAGGGACAAATTTGTACTTACTTGGTCCAAGTAGAAGGTCGTTTTTTCCACTGAAGCTCCCATAATCAACTCTTTTAGAGAAAGGATTTTTTTTTCTTTTGGTTAATTTTTGAATTACAATGGTAAAAATGAGCTGTCAAATTCTATTTATAGAATATTTTGGCCCTTTTTTCCATGTTTTGACCCTCTTTGTCATTTTTCCTAGCTTGGTGATCACTTGATTCCACTTATGAGTTTCTTATTGGTCGATCGACTACTCTTTTTCTTTTTGTTTGGTAATTTTTGGGATGCGTCACTTTTTGGGTATCCTTCGGTAAAAGTCATTTTTTCCAAATTTTTGCATATAAGTTAGGATTTCATTTCCACTTTCTTCATCTCATTGTCTTTTTCTCTTTTCCATAGGATCAACCCCACCGAAGTGTAACACAAAACCTTCATTGTTTCTCTAGAAGTGTCGTAATTAGGTGGTAGAGCCTACCTTTACATGGATGCCCTAGGTAGATCCTTATTGCATATTATCATCCATCCTATCAGTAATGACTATAGGATCGGGAGTCCTTGTTAGTCCTATCATGATAATGATATAAATCCTCATTCGTTTGATGCATCATCATTCTTGACCTTACCCTCGAGACTCCCTAATAAGCACTCTTTGTTGTATCTCAAGCTCCCTTTAAAATTTGAAATAAACATCCGACGAGACTGTATTTATTCTTTTCGATCTTGTCTTGATTAATTGAGAGAAGTAGTCCCCTGGAGTCTTCTTTAAGCCCTTTTTAGACTATCTAAAAATGAAAATATTTCTGAGTGATCTTGTTTCCCTTCACACTCGCTAAACTCAAATTTGAAGTCACATTTGTCTGGTGGTAGTTTACCCCTTTTTCAGTCCAAATGGCTAATTTTACAAATAAATTTATGTTCTAGGAACTTCGGCTCACTAGAAGAGTATTCTCGGGCATAAGTTTAACCCTTTTTCGGGCCTAAGGGACTCAATCTTCGAAAAAGGAACATTCTCCTTGGTTTTGGTTTATCACCTTTTTCGGGCCTTGGATATTACTTACGAAAAAAGGAACCCCCCCCCCATAGTCCATATTTAAGCTCTTTTCAGACTCCCTAAAATTGAAAAGATCATCGAGTGACCTTGTTCCTTCACACTCGTTAAATTGGTCCAGAAGAACATCTAGTAGCATGTGTTTAACCCTTTTTCTAGCCTCTAGATTATAGCGGAAAAAGGTATGCCTCAAGAGTTTCATATCGACGAGAGAGTTCTCCTCAGTTACTTTTATACTTTTTCGGGATAAGGTGACTAAACTTAGAAAAAGGTTATGATTCCATAGAGAAGCTCTTTTTAGACTCCTTAAAATTGAAAAGATTGTCGAGTGATCTTGTCTTTGTCACACTCGTTAAAATGGATTTGAATAGACATATTTTTGGTGCAAGTTTAACCCTTTTTCGAACCGACTAGACTATCTCCGAAAAAGGTACTCCCTCAGGTATTTTTTTACGCCTTTTCAGACTCTCTAAATGTGAAAAAACTATCGAGCTTACCTTATCAAGGATCGTTAGAATTACATGGAAGGGGTCTCATTATTTCTTTCTTTATCACATTTTCATTATTGTTTCTTTGTCCTAATTCTAACTCCATGTTTCTCTCAATTGAACCTTTGAAGCATGCCTTATATCCAAGCCTTGTAGCATTTCTTGCCTCTACGACCTGACATGTTGACCCATGAAGGAATTTTCCCCGAGTGTCTTTTGACTTCACATGTATCCTCACTCTAAGAATTAGTATGTTCTTGCACTTGGAACTAGTATTCTTGATTGCGACACTCGTTCCTCCTTTATAACATAGCATTCTTTTATTATTTTTCAAGATCTTAAAAAATTTAAAAAGACAAAAAAGTAAAATATTCCAAAAAGAGGGGACAAGAAATATTCATTATTTTTTCATCAGCACAGAGATTCGCCCTTGGACAAAGATCATCCTTTCGTTTGTTTTCCAACCATTGGTATCTAGTATGAACTCAGGAAGTTGTTCTCGCTACATAGAGTTCTATCCTCCTTTGTTGGGTTACTCTTCTAAACACATGGAGATTTTGCGTTGCCTTCTGCATCATGAACTTATGTCAATGTCATGCTTCCTGAGTCTGATCATCTTTCATTTTTTTTTCCAAGGGAAGTTTCACTCAACCTGAGTCGGCCTTTCTGCAATTTGTCTCTTGACCTTCATGAGTCAGACATCCTAATAGTCCAGTCAAGTCCATATTCAAAATCGACGAAGTTTTCTGCTTGATCATCGAGAGCCTCATGTATTTTCTCGATAAGTCATCAAAGACCTCAAGGTAGTGAGTTATACACTCCCATTATAATCCGACTTGAGTTTTGAAGATCTTGAATTTGGTGCTCAATCTATGAAGACCTCATCTCCAGCCATCAGACATCACTAGCTTCTTGAACATGAATACTATACTTGTATATCTTCGACTGATTTTTAGATGTAGATATCTTGTGTATTGCTCACGAATACACTTTATATAGTTATATGACATGGATCTGTAGTGTATTTTATTGGTAACCATGATTTATTTCATCTTGAGCATGGTTATTCCCACCTCGGAGAGACAATTGTTGTTTTGCAGATGGCACCTCCCAAACTTTAGTCCCGGTCTCACTCGATTTCACACATTTGTGAAGTTATTGTAATGTATTTTGGCCATGAGTTTCTCTTATGACCTCACACATTAGGGGCCATCTGTTATAGCCCTAAAATTCCTTATCCATGCATACATGGCCTTGTCCCTCTTACTTACATATTTTGCCAAAGCACTGCTGAGAAGCTCTTCTTCAAAAACCATTTTTTAGAATATGTACGCATCCTGAACCATTACAACTCATGTACATATGATTTATTCACTACTAAATCTCACATACATACACTTTCTACACACTAAACAACCCGCGTATACTTGCAAAAGTTGCAAAAATTAAAAATTTACAAGGAATTCGTTGAAATTCACGGACTATTGGAAGTTTCCCAACCAATTCACTTATTATATTCCATCACCCAACCAAATAAACATCATTTTGTCATATAAAATGAGGTTTTGGGGTCTCATTTCACATCCAAGCATAAGAATAGTGAAACTCTTCCCAATTTCACTTCCCCTCCTTGCCCAAGTTTTTGCTACCTTTTGTGAGATATTTCCTTAGCATTCCCTCATCAACCCCTTCTTCCTCCATTCAATCCATTCCCTTCCTTGAGTTGATCAAAATATTCAGAGAAGAGGCCTATTCAACGTTCACTTGGATCATGGTAAAGAGGATCCTGAACCGGGTTCACGGAACGATGGCTGACACAGATTGTAAGTTTCAGTCTTTGTATGATGAATAAAAGAATCACATTTTCCCGTCCCAAATGATGATGTTTTGTGTATTTTCATTGATTTATACTCAACATTTGATATATAACCCTAACTCATAAATCAAATATCATGCTTGTAGTCCTTTCTTTCCTATCTTTGGATGAAGGTCAGCCTTGGGAGGAGACGTGCAGTCATTGGAACTACCAAGCTGGAGGAGATCATCACCGGATGTGGGATCAAAGGTACAGTTACTTGATCTCTTCTCTTATTTATTTATTTTTATTTGTTTTGGTATGTTTGGGGTAGAGTAGAGAATATATTAAATTTTAGACGGTCATTCACTCTATCTGCATTTTAAACCTTGGTGTAGTTAAAGGGGGTATTTTCCCGCTAGCACTTTCCCTCCTAGGTTCTCTAATACCTCATTTATGAACGATGTTGTCAATGGGTCATGTAAACACGTATCATTCAACTTCATCAGATCCATGCAAATTTGAATTCCTCCTATAATCTTGTATTGCAATACCATTTAAATTATCCACTCTGATTATACCATGGGTTTAATGATCCTTGAGCCCAACATTATTTCTATTTCTACTTTAACCTTCTCTTTGTACTTCAGATTTGTCCTGTAAGGTCTCTTTCGCACTAGATTAGCACCTGCTTTCAAAGAAATATTCATCTCTCCTAAGTCCCCAACTATCCCCTTCATCTATGAAAATGTAGTCAGAAATAGGCCTTGATATTCACAAAGTAAGTATGCAATATTATCTACTATCTCACGAGTCTAGTAATCCCCTATCGGCGTAAAATTTGGATTCTTTGTCGTCCCAACTGTTATGAGGAAAATATCTCTATGGGAAGGGATAAGACAAAACAGACAGAATGACACACAAAAATCAACTCTAATCACAAGTGTTCTATATAAATGAAATGCTAACAAGACAAGGCTATGAGCCTACCTCATACAAACATTTGATAAAGACCATCGTTGAGCACGCAACCCAAAATGTTATACTTGTAACTTGTCATCAAAAACCAAGATACACAATAGTATGGTTCTAATATATAATGTTAGCATATATACTAGCATAATCCATTAACATACATGACAAATATGCCCATGGAATAATAATTCAAATATTTGCAAGATATCAATTGGACGAGAAAAGAGTATTTCTATCAAAATAATCAACATAAGTACATAGGTGACAAAATTTTGTAATGACACATATCAGAACCAAGAAACTAAGTCCCTCCAGTTGGTCATCCACCAAAGGAAAGATCATATAAAGGATTCAATGACGTTCTCCATCACAAAGAAGGAAGATACTAGGAGTTGAACAAGGAGTTCATACTTTCAAGGAAAAAGGGATGTAGACTCAATATGAAGTGAAATTTATCTAGAGTGTCTTTCCTCTCAAAGTTGAATTGTTGAATCCCTCAAGGCTTGGATATGGCTCAATTTATATATTTCGAATGGAAATTAAGGGTCGAGTCAGAGCGTTTCCAGTATATGGAAGGTCAACGATCATGGATCTTGTGACAGGACATGGAAACCCTACATAATTTTTTATTTTGAGCACCAAACCTAATGTACATGGGATATAGTGGAGAAACCTGTGTATACACTTGTTATATAATTGATAGGGTACATATATGTGAAAACATATTCTTTTTTGGATCTGGAATGCACAAAAAGGGAACTTCAAGTCTTCATGCGCAAATGGAAATCACATCCAAGCAAGTTGCATAGAATGAGGTAAAATTTGTTGTAACAGATGCCCCCTAATGTGTGAGGTCAGAGGAGTATTTGTAATGGCCGAAATAAATTATATTTACCAGAATATGATTAATGGAGACTCAGTTGGAAGTACTAGTTTCTCATGAGAATATTACAATCCATAATGAATTTGTACACATGATTTCCAATCTCAATTACACTGGAGATCCATGTGGAATTATATCAAATAGGTGTTCATGGAAATGAATAGGAAATACAAAGTGGACATATGCCATAGTATGTCATAGTCATGAACAAGGCACAATGGAATCCAGTCTCAAAATCAATATGAAGATATATGTGTACCATGGAGTAAAATCTTATCTCTCACGATAATTGAAGCCATATATGTATTGGTCCAATGAAAGACAACAATAGATGACGAGTGTTACTATTGTAAGTTGGAGGTATTCTACACTATCTTCTAAAAGTGCAAGTCTACATCATGTGAATAGAGGAGTTCAGGTCGAACAAAATGAGACTTTGTTTGATTACTTTCATTAAGTTATACCATTAACAATGCGAGACAACCCATCGATAATGAAAGTAGGTATCAAGTAACTAAGTACACTCTACAAGTGTGAATAAAGGTGTTGAGGTCTAACACTTTAAGAATCCATCGATTAGGAGACATTGATGTATTCCCAACTATCGATGTCAGGAGAACCTACCACTAATGACTACAAGCCTCTAGGTACTCATAGAACTCTGGGTCTCATTTCCAAAATAGATGAGTTGAAGTCAATGGAAGCAGACTCGCTCAAAGGAGAGCATTAGGGAATCTCTCATCATTCAGCATGAGGTACAAAGAAATAACTTGATGATTAGTAGGAGCTCACATGAATAGGATGTTCATGAACCAATGACCCCGTGTGTCCCTCGCATGCACTAGATGCAAGTAGTTCACGAAAGAGACCCTATGAATAACATCCAATAAGGAAAACTGTCGAAAAAGGTGAGGAAACCACCAATAAGGCTAATGGAATCCAAGACACTACAGAAATCCCACTCTGTGAATATATTTCTTTCCATCGAACATAAGGTAAACCCCCCACTTGGCGACCAATGAGGAGATGTCAAATGATGGGTTGAAGGTTACCTACCCATAATCAAGTAGGACCAGGGTGCATGGAAGGACTACAAATTCATGTGAATTTGAGATAAACTGAGGGTATGGTCAACATGAAAATTCAAGAGTTCTGAGAAATGGTCGACACAGGCTTATAGAATTCCTTTCAACAAGAGCATGAGACATATGGATAACTCAGACAACATAGACTTGATGATTAAACTTTGTGATGCAGGAGGCATCAACAAAATTTCCATAAGGAATGGAAGAATAACCAGTCGGAGGAGTAAAATCTAAGTAACGAGCTTAGCTTCCTAAGGTCATGCTAAATCCAAACTTTGGATGAAAGTGGACTCCAAATTTTGTTCTCTATTCAAAGGTGACATGACTGTTGTTGATATGAGATAATATTATTTTCCTACTCATTGTTTTTTTTTTTCATAGGAAAAGAAATGCTATGATACATGAGAGGAAATGATTGTCACGAGTAAGCAACTACCTCCAAGTAGTGGAACATACCTATTCTCAATGCAAGGAAGTGAATGCAGGGTATGGACACTTCGGGGAATGTTTCCTCTTAAGGTATAGGGTGTCAAGTTGCAAAGGATATATAGAAGGCTATTCTTGGCTAGCGATGCAAATTGTTGAGGTAAGAGGCTTATAATGAAAAAGTGGGAACCGGAAATAGGCTCAATACTGCAAGAAGGATGATGGAATGTGATTACAACATAACTCTAAAGAATGTACTTTTTCATAGATTTAGTCCCTTAGGCCTGAAAAAGTATAAAATAATATTGAGGAGAACTCTTCTAGTCAATGGTGACTAGAGTATTCCTTTTTCAGAAGTATTCTACTTGGTCCAGAATAGGGTTAAAATTACACCAAATAGAAGTCCTTTCAAAGCCATTTAACGAGTGTGAAAGCAACACATTCACTTGACAATCTTTTCATTTTTTTGAGAGTCGGAAAATAACTTAACCAAGACTCGGGGAGAATCCCATAGGTAACAGTCAGAATGCTTGTGACTAATACTATGGGGTTCAAACGCAAATTCATATCAGGACTATAAGGAAATACAAATCCTATGGAATAACGTTTGCATGGGCACCGAATGGCACAAATTTTCTAACTAGGGCACCCATGTTTGGTAAGTCTCTACCACTTAATAATGACACTTATAGTAGTAGTAAGAAGGTTTAGTGTCGCTAATAAATGGGTGCGTGCCTTGGTTGTATGGATCGCAGCCATAGGATGATTCAAGAGTGAAAAATGAAGTGAAAACCTATCCTATATGTCGGTGACAGAATATACCTGCCGAAGGCATGAATGGGCGGTATGACGTTAGAAACTACAAAACGAACTAGAAAAAACCACCAAAAACCACGTCTTTCCACTGAACTATTAGTCCGTAAGTCAAAAATTAGCACAAACTATAGGAAGTGGGTAAAAACATTTGTACCAATAGTAAAACTACACCATTTTACCATACCATTTGAGTTTTTTTACCCACATAGTGCATTTTAGGCCATTTTACCCACGATCTTCAAGTGTCAATTGCGAGAGATACTATCAATGGAATCGACAACCCTTTGGAACAAGTAAGTTCCCATCCCATCTACTTTAATTTCAAAGGTTTAAATTTCAATTTGAGGCCCCATTTTTTGAGTATTAGAGGGAGCAACATGGAAACTAGGGTATATGCGGGTGACAGTTCATCGGGTAACATATAAAACCCTAGATACATGGGAAAAGCAGAGCCTGCACACATATATGCAGCCCTACATGTGAATGATATCAATTTATCTCACGTATAAGTCCATGAACAAAAGTTTTGAAAGGTTTTAACTCAAAAAATGGTTTCTCCTTTGCAGAATGGTGATTGAATGGAGTGAGAGGGAGCATGAAGAGATAGATGCAGCAGTGGGAAGAGATTCAATGGCCCAAAAATATTTGAAAATATGTGGTCGTCATAAATTTTGGGCACTCAAGGGAATGAGGGATCAAGTGAGGTTACTCCAGTTTCTAGTAAACCACTGGGATCTAGAGACAGAGTTCTTCAACCTCAATGGGAAACCATTGAGGATTTAAGTGGACAATATATACTTCATCACATGATTGTCCCGTAGGGTCGAGGTAGTGAATCTCAATGCCTGAGGGGATGGGGGTGGTATGAATATGGAGGAGTACATTTCCACCCATTTTGTTGCAGGAATAGATAAATTAGGGATCAAACTCCCAATCAGGGTGATCGAGAACCTGAACTTAAATATCAGTGTGCTTGTACTCACATGGATTTTGGGGTCGGCCTCGTTGCACCGAGTGTCAATGCCACTCATTTTTTATATGGTGGAGTGTTTAAGGCCCATTGTTTATGATTGGTGTACCTCATTGTTAACTACCATGCAGATCCAATTGATAGTTTGCCAACAAGGGAAAATGAGAAATTTCAAATTTGCATCCATTCTTTGTAGCTTTTTCTTTGACAAGATTCCAGGTTTGATCCCTAGAGTAGAGATTACTCCACATGGACAATGAGATCCATCCATGTCATGGTGGATCGATGTGATGAGGTGGCTAGGAGGTGGTAGTTATGAAAACCCACTACAATGATGAGTTCTTTTTCTAGTGGCACCGACAGGTCATAGCCATTGATGACTACCCTTATAGTGAGATCGACTACAGAGGCGATCCATAGATTCCTTTGACACTAGGTTCCGCCTACGATGATGTTGGTAAGAAATTTATATATATATATATATATATATATATATA
>JZKD02S2325045.1:383139-416296 GCA_000966675.3 Picea glauca
TATATATATATATATATATATATATATATATATATATATATATATATATATATATATATATATATATATATATATATATATATATATATATATATATATATATATATGCTAATATTTATGTAAAAAATAATTATATATATATATATATATATATATAATAAAAATAAAAAATGCAAATATTTATGTATGGTATCAATTATTAACAATTTATTTCTTATGCAGATTGTCGACTGAAATATATGCTATCTATTTCGACATTAAATTTTCAACCCAAGTCATTTATCTATTCATTGGTGATTTAAAGCTATTGGAAAATTTAATATGAGAGAAAACTAAGATGTGGAATTCAGTATATGGGAAAAATTGAAATTCGGTACCGGTATACCAAACTAGTGCAAGAATCTATTATGAAAAAGATGAGACTAAGCATGAAAGATTACTATTCTAATTACTCTTTTTACTTGTAAATATAACTTTGTGATTCATTTACTCAATTCAAATTAGAACATTGATTTCTATGGAAAAATGGAAAGTAGAAACAAAACAATCTACTGAAAACTTTTCCATTCAAGGAATATCAATATACTAAACACAAGTTCTTATAACCAGTTAGACTGATGGACTAATTACAAAAAAGGATTTAACATAAGAAATTATGATGTCATACTTGAAATGGAAATATATTCACAGAGGTATAGTGATTACACAGTACTGCACAGGTTAATTTGATCTACTTTAATTGGTCATGAACAACTTCTTAATAATCATGCTCTGTTCCTAGTGCTCCAATTACAAAGAAGATTTGTATTTACAACATGGTGTGAATAAGTCAAGTGAATACATATAATGAAGTTAAAATTAAAAAGAGTGATTACTACAACTGAAAAAACACAAAGGAGATTATAAGAAAATGACTCCAAAAAGAGACTAGAACAATAAAGGGAAATTATAATAGTTATAAGGAAATGGATTATACAGATAAATTATAAGAGAATGATTGTAAAAATAAATTAGAACAATGCATGCAAAAGATAGGTTAGAAATCTAAATAAACAAATAAATTAGACACAGAGACTACTGGTGGGCCCGCCGAGCAGTTGTGGTACTCCAGCTGACAAATTGATCACAACCTCAGATTAATTTATAAATTTTCATTAAAATGAATAACACAACCAAGTTTTACATAGATTTCTTAAACTATTTCTATGGGTCCATCCTATCATGCTAGCGAGCTCAAGTATATATAGAGTCTGAGAGGTCGACCACTGAAAGGGTCGACTCTCTCTCATAACCAAAAAATTGTTTAATTGTTCTATTAATAGGAAATGAGTCTTAAAATCATAGCTTGAATACAAGATCTAGATTTAACTATCTAAATCGAAACACAATAGTTTCCATAGCAAGATGACGATAATGGGTAAAAAACCCATGTTCTAGTTTTTCCCGAAAATGCCCGCAAGTATGTTAATGGCTAAATCTGTTTTGCTCTGAGTTTTGTAATAAGGGTCAGATGGAGGTCTGGATCTGTCTGATATAAATTCAGGCTACTAAATGAAGGTCCAGATTTACTTGATATGTAATTTCTAGTTGTCTCTCTTGTGAAAAAATATGGGAATGAGTGTCAGAATGAGTATTGGAATCTCAAGCCATTTGATCCTGATCAAATGTATGGAAACACCTATCTCCCACAATATCAGGAATTAGTTTATCATTAATAAAACCATATAAAATACACTATTAATAATGAATTAAGCACAAATTCACATCATTTACTTTTATTGCCTTTAATCAAAGGATTAAATAAAAGACCAACATTTTAAATTAAATGTGATGGTTTATGGGTAAATGTGATGAGATAATAGTGAAATAAGGTGGAAGAAATAATAAAATTTAAGATCCCATCATGCCCCCAGACCGAAGATATGGCACATCCTCGTGCCATGAATAAATTGGAGCTGACCTTTTATTCATTTCAAAAACTATGTATCTTCAACAACAATTGTAGGCAACATTCAACAGAAGGAATCCACCATTATTATACTAAAAAAAAAATAGAACTTAAAAAAAGAAGTATTAATTCTATGGAATGAGAAGACAAAAACACTTATAAATTTTGGAATTGAAATAGCCCATACATACAATTTTATTAACTAGTAACAATGTATTCTTATGAGGATCATATAAGTTATGATAGGGGATTTTTTCCTTAAACAGGAAAACATGAGAGTATAAATGGTCTTTAATACATGGAAAAACCTGTAGAAAACCACTCTTCCCTGTCTCATTTTTAAAGACGTAATTCCATTCAAGTAATATTGATAAAGTTTTCATTTGATTTCATTAAACTTCTACACTTATGGGTCCCACTTCTATCATAGTGACATCCTATATATAGTATGAATTAAATGACAGGGTCTTAATATCATCTTATGGACATTCTCAAATGGAAATTATATGATATTTATTTAGCCCTTTTGCTCAACCATGCATGCTTCTTATTAAGGATTTACATGAGTATATCATTCATATGGAAAAATATAGATTAGGCATAGTAAAATAAATCAAAGTTAGAACCCATTTCCAACAAGCTTGTTCAGTACCCCGATGGGAAAACTTTGATATCTAAGAAATATCCTCTTCCAGGTAGAATGCCCCATTGCCAATGAGCATGTTCAGTACCTCGATGGGTTTTCCTAGTCATACCATAGGATGGTACCCACTTCCAGCAGACCTTCTCAGTATCCCAATGGGTTAGCCTCTTACACCCATATTATAGCCTTTATCACCACCCTTAACATTTGTATGTATTCATTTCCTTCACAATGGGATGGGGAGGCAACTTTGAAAACCTTTTTACGGAATGGGATGGTATATGGGTTGGACAAAAATCTATAAATTTCCCAGAAAAGATTGTTCACATGAAAAATAGACTTATGCATTTATATTAGTCCAAAGACATATCATTGTCAAACTTACTTAATGTGTAGTGTATGAGGTCGTAAGAGAATGACTTAAAGGTGTCTCTAGTCCCTAAGTCTATCTTCTTCGTATAATATTATAGTAGTGTTCCCTCATAAGTAGAAGTTCCATTCACTCTCCTGCTACAATTTGGTAAAGATAATTGAATAAATAACTTTGGTATGAATCTTGGGATGTACAAGTTACCTAGGGGTGTTATTATGAAGACCTTAAGGTTTTATTAAATCCCCATATTTCTTTAAAGTTTGGCATTCAGGCTATTTTTGTTATTAATGGTATGAAGTATACATGTCATAAGGGAAATAAAGATCGATAATTGTTTTGGTTTCTAGTATCAAACTATCAATATTATCTTCATCTTTTTTCCTTTATTGAAAAAGAAAACACAAAGAAGTGTTGGATTAACTCGATACTAACATGACATAACTTTTCTTTATTATCCTACTCTACCTAAAAATAATGAAAACTCTTTATTCAAGTGTAAGAACTTTTCCAATGTAACCATGTGCGTAGCATAACAATAAACTTACCCATATCCACATATGAAACAATTACCTTAATGATTTTCTGGATATGAGGAACCAACCGACCTTTTTGATTTGGCAACAAGAAGCATTATAGGAGAAAATGGCATTGTGGCATGACTACCTCTTGGAACCAATTTTTTATGTAATCTCTACGTATATTCTCCTCTTCTTGATGATTGATTTCTTTAGTACATGAACGATCTGTTGATATGCAGGTTGAGAACTCCTCAGTATCAGGTCTTAATGATCTCTCTCTATCATATGTAGTCCCTAATTTTTTTGGCTTCCTTTGCATATTAGCAAGGATAATCTTTTTGTAGCTCAGGGAACTTTGGTCCTTCTAGTATTCCGAAGAGATAGATAAATTTTTGGCTGCTACCAAAATATGTTCTTCTTGAGAAGGAGAAATCTCGAATGCTGCCAGGATTTGAGAGAGTTCTTCCAAGGTTATCATCTTTTCATTCATTTTGTCGATTGATGAGTCCTTTATCACACATGGGTGAGTATCTAGGGTTCTTACAACACCCAATGAAATAATAACTAAAATTTATCGCTATTGAAACATAAATCAAATGAAATTAATTGTAATACTTAAAGAAAACTAATTAAATAAAACTTGAACTCCTCATGCTAATTACACCTCACTGTCACCGCGTTAGCTTTTCAAAACAATTAGCTCTTCGAAAAGAAAACACAATTGCAGGAATGAAAGCACACTTACGGGAAAGTAAACGCACTAACAAAAGTAAACAAACTTGCAAAAAAATAAACACTCTTACGGAAAGGGAACAATAAGGCTTTGGAAAAACCCATTAAAATGGATGTGCAACTTCATACCTCTCGTCTTAAGGTTTCTCCTCCCCCTTCCTGTGTAATTAAAGGAAACCTACCTACCTACACTCTAATCCCTTTAGCACCTCCCTGGGAACGATGCCCAAAATGTAGAGTGAAATTGTTAACCCGAGGCTCGTAAGCTTCGAGTTTCTAGCACTGTATGTGCAAGTCTAGAGTTGTACTCTAGCCTAGTCTAGCCTAATCTAATCTAATGTCAACAACACACTCAAATAATAAAGAGATTAAACAAACTAGAACAACTCGTCATCTAGAGAAAAAACCTGACATGGAGTGAGCATATCTCTCGAGTTAGGTCATTAATCTATATGTTGGTGATTTAAAGTTATTGGAAAATCTAAAATGCGAGAAAACTAAGATGCGGAAATCAGTACAAAGGAAAAATTGAAAACCGGTACTGGTAAAAAAAACTAGTGCAAGAATATATTATGAAAAAGATGAGACTAGGCATGAAATATTACTATTATAATTACTCTTTTTACTTGGAAATCTAACTTCGTGATTCACTTACTCAATTCATATTAGAACATTAATTTCTACAGAAAAATGTAAAGTAGAAACAAAACAATCTACTGAAAACTTTTCCATTCAAGGAATATCAATATACTAAACACATGTTCTTATAACCAGTTAGAGTGTTGAACTAGTTACCAAAAAAGATTTAAAACCAGAAATTATGTTGTCATACTTGAACTAGAAATATATTCACAGAGATATAGTGATTACATAGTACTACAAGTGTTAATTTAATCTACTTTAAGTGGTCATGAATAACTTTTTAATAAACATGCTCAGTTCCTAGTGCTCCAATTACAAATAAGACTTATATTTACATCATGGTGTGAATAAGTCAACTGAATACATACAATGAAGTTACAATTAAAAAGAGTGATTACTACAGCTGAAAATACACACAGAAGATTATAAGAAGATGTCTGGAAAAAGAAATTAGAACAATAAAGGGAAATTAGAATAGTTATAAGGAAATTGATTATACATAGAAATTATAATAGAATGACTGTAAATAGAAATTAGAATAACTCCTACAAAAGAGAGGTTAGAAATCTAAATAAACAAAGAAATGAGACACAAAGACTATTGATGCCCCCCCCCAGTAGTTGTGGTACTCCAGCTCAGGAATTGATCACAAACTAATCTTAATTTAAAAATTTTCATTAAAATGAATAACATAGCCATGTTTTAGACAAAGTTATTAATAGGTTTCTCTGGGTCCATCCTATCATGCTAAAGTATATATAGAGTCTGATAGGTCAACCACTGAAAGGGTCGACTTTCTCTCAAAACCAGAAAAGTGTTTAATTGTTCTATTAATAGGAAATGAGTCTTAAAATCATAGATCGAATATAGGAGCTAGATTTAACTTTCTAAATTGAAATACAATAGGAGCCATAGCAAGAGGGTGATAATGGGTAAAAAACGCATGTTCTAGTTTTTCCCGAAAACACCCGAAAGTATGCTAACAACCAAATTTGTTGCTCTCTGAGTTCCGTAATAAGGGCCGGATCGAGGTCCAGATCTGTCTGATATAAATTCAGGATACTAGATGAGGGGCTGGATTCACATGATATGTAATTTTGAGTTGGATATCTTGTGCAAAAATATAGGAACGAGTGCCAGAATGAGTGTTGGAATCTCAATCCATTTGATCCTGATCCAATGTATAGAAACACCTATCTCCCACAATATTAGGAATTAGTTTATCATTAATAAAACCAGATAAAATACACTAAGAATAATAAATTAAGCACAAATTCACATCATTTACTTTTATTTCTTTTAATCAAATGATTTAAATAAAAGACCAACATTTTAAAGTAAAAGTGATGGTTTATGATTAAATGTGATGACATAATAGTGAAATAAGGTGGAAGAAAGAATCAAATTTAATATCCCATCATAGATGCAGGTCCATTATGGCCATAGGGATTCCCATGACATCGACGAAGGGGCTGAAGAGATGAGAAACTAGGCAGGTATATGGAGAGAGTGCTACAAAATGTGCAGGGTAACTTGTCTCAATTGGTGCACATGCTTCCTATGGTTCAAGTGAATGATATGCTAGAGGTGATGCAACAACAGGTGGTGGGTGTACCCCGTGCATGGGTGAGAATCTTTTGGCTTCTCACAAATTGCATAGTGTGCTATCATGATACACATTCATTGTCACAGGCGTAGATTCCATGGTCACATTATTTACTGACCATATATGTATTTTGAGTACGTGAGCCCCATTTTGTAATATGACACCATATTTTTTTGAATTTGAAAGGATGAAATATGAAAAAAATTGGTCTTTAGATTTACTTATATATGTTGCAATGTGAAAATGCATGAATGTGTTTTCTTTGCTTAGTTATGTGACAAATTACAATCTAAAACATAATTAGCATATGCATCAGATACATGATTACAACTTCTAGGTATGTGATTATAAGTAATAAAATCAAAGTATCGTTCCAAAAGTCATACCTGTAGGAATTGTCAAAGTAGAGTATAATCTCGCACATGGTAGTTGTTGTTCAACTAGCATAGAACTAACTAGGATTCTAGGTGAACCTCTAAATACCAAACACCATGTGAAATGACATCACGTAATAGATCTATAATGACGCTATACTCAGCCACATTATTCGTTGATGGCTCTGGACGAACGCCACCTGAAGACAACAGTTGGCTCTTGGGTGAGTAAATTACCCAAGTGGTGGAAGCCATGTTCCACGTATGATGACTGGCGTCATCCGCAAATACTAAGTAAACTAACTACTTCATTGAAATATACCAACCAAGGGAAAAATTGATAAGCAAGTCGATGACACAAAGGAAAATATCTATATACACTAAGATATACTAGTATACAGAGGTCACACCAAAGCTTGAGGGCTCAAGTAATATACCTTTTAAGGTAGATCCCATTTCTGGGATCATCCAACATATTCCCTTCATAATCTTCCAATTCATCGACTCCTTTCTCTAAGATGAGTCACACAATATAAGGATCGTGCCACATGGGGTTGAACTTTCCTGCCCCCAATGGTTCTTTGGATTGCTCATAAAGGAGAACCAAGTCACCCTCAACATAATGTTGAGGAAAGACATACTTATCATATTGAACCTTAACACATCGTTTATTCGCTTCGGTAGCTGTAGAGGCGTCTCGATGCTGCTCATGGATATGCTCCTGGTGTATGAGGCATTCTTCAAGATCAGATGTGTGAGGTAGGAGATCAATTTCCAACTTAAGGGAATGAATTTTTCATTCAATTGAAAGAATCGACTGCATGCCATTTACTAACTGAAAAGGAGATAAATCACTGGAAGTATTTAACAAGGTTCAATTTCCTAACGTGCAAGGTAAAGAATCAAATGCCAGTCATATTTACTCTGGCTGATAGATTTTTGCAAAATGGTTTTGAGAGATTTATTCACTGCCTCTACTTTTCCATTTTCTTAGGGATGGTAAGGGGATGAATGACCATTCTTAAACCCCAGTTTTGATGCTAACCCTTTCATCATTTAATTTTGAAATTTATTGCCATGATCAATGACAATCTCTCTAGGGATTCTGAGATGGGATATAATATGGTTGAATACAAAGAATGTTGCAGTCTTACCATCGGATTTAATGGTAGGCATGGCCTCTTCCCATTGTGTAAAGTAATCCATGACCACAATAATATGTTAGTTCCCCCCAGTAGAGTTTGGGTTACAGTCCATAAAATATACCCCCCACTTGGTGAAGGGATAGAAGCTGATGACTGGGTGAAGAGGGGCTGGGTGTAAGTTCACTTTCCAAGCGAACACCTGCAAAGGGTGACACTTCTTGACCACTTCAACACAATCTTTAAGAATTGACGACCAAAAATAATTGGCTCACAATATTTTTTGGGTTCTCGCAAGCTCAAATAAATGACCACCACAAGCCCCACTATCACAGTCATTGAGAACAGACTCAACTTCCTCCTGAGTCAAGAAACAACGTAAAATATTATCTATTTCTCGATAATACAAAGTGTCACCAACAATAGGGTAGTTTTTATCCTAATGACATATATGTCGTCGATTATCTCTTGATAGATGTTGGGGTAGCTTCAAGGTTTGAAGATCGATTAGTATGTCTCCATACCATGGGTCCGAAGATGAGATAAGGAAGATATATTTATTTGTGAACCAATCGTCATGAAAAATGTCTTCATCTAGTCATGGGAAGTTCGATATCAACTCGGAAAAAATAGTGATTTATTTTACTTCACCAAAGAGAAATCGAGATCAAATTCTTGCAAAATAACCATCCACTTATTGTATTTCCCCCCTATGATATGCCTGATGAGGACATCTTGAAATGGATTTATATCCGCAACTACAATAGTTTTGAAAAGTAATATATAATATCATAATCCTTGAACCACATGTATGACATCCAAGGATCATTTCTCTATGTGAGAGTATTTAAGTTCAGGACCGACTATGTTTCGACTGAGATAGTAGAAAATGTGCTCATGAAGCTCATCATCCTCCTGAACTAGAACCATACCAATCATCCCTTCATATGCGACGATATAAAGAAAATAGTATGTATTGTAGTCTGAAGGCTTCAAGAGAGGTGTTGATACAAAATATTTCTTAAGAGCATAGAAGGATTCCTAGGCTCTCTCATCCCATATAAATGGAGTAACCTTCTTCAAAATATGTATGAAACCCTTTGTTAAATTGGCATAGTTCATTATGAACTGAAACAGGAAATTATCCTTCCCCTGTAAACCTTGAAGTTGTCTAATGTTGCACGAGGGAGGAAATTGAATTATTGCCTCAAACTTCATAGGATCTACCATGATCCCATTCTCAGACACTAAGAATCCTAAAATACGGACAGACCTAACACAAAAGATGCACTTGTAAGGGTTCAACCGAATGCAATAGTAACAGCATATATCAAATACTAATCGAAGGTGAGCGTAGTGATCTACTCGCATGCGATAGTGAGTAGCAAGATAATCTAGGTAAGCTTTAAAAATATGCTTGAGATCATGAAAAGAAAAGTTCATGACACGTTGGAAGGTTGCTCCGACATTTTTAAGGCCGAAAGGTATTTTACGGTATAAAAAAGTACCCCAAGGACAAATAAACAATGTCTTATGTTGATCCTCAAGTTTGATTTGAATTTGATTATACCCTAAAAATATGTCCATGAAAGAAAAGACTTATCTTCTCACGCACTCGTCAAGAATATGGTCAATGAAATGAGTCAGGAAGTTATCTTTCGGACAAGCCTTATTCGGGTCTCTAAAATCCATATATACACAAATGGTTCCTTTCTTTTTATTTATGGGAATGGGTTTGGACACCCATTCAGTTAAAGGAACTGTGTAGATGAAACCAGGATTAAGTAATTTCTCTACCTCTGCCTTAATAACAAGGGCCTTCCTAGGATTAAAATCTCTAAGATGTTTTCGAACAGGTTTAGGATCTAGATAGGTTTTAATCTCATGTTTGACAATGTCGGGGTTGATCCCTGGAATCTCTTTTAAGGTACCATGTCTATTATGTTAGAAGAAAAGAGAAATAATGCAGAGAATAACACCGAGATAGAAACAAAATACAAAAATATTGCAGAGATAGCATCAGAACAACAAATTATATGGAACCACACCACCATAATTATACCTTTATTGATAGGAAACAATGTTCACTTGCTTCCTTGAGGGGGAAACCTCCAGCAAAGCAAAGCTCTATTACAATAATTCTTCATGGAAAATCTTCTCATACTCTCTAGTCCTATTTATACTAAACCTATCTATCCAAAAGAATAATCTAGAGGAAGATCCTTCTAGAAGCGGAAACTTCTATTAGGTGTTCTTACATTTGACTTATTCCTCCTTATTTCTACGCCTTATTAATATTGACCTTTATTACATCGAAGTATATTATTCTACCCACTTGAGGGGTTAGGGAGGTTAGGTCCTTAACATGCCCTCCCCCTTAAAATCAACCATGTCCTCAAGGCTGGAGATGTGGAAATTGCAACAAAATTGTAGCTGGCTCCAAGGTGGCATATGTTGGAATTGTATCTTTCCACTAGACTAAAAATTCCTTGATGGTGCGTTGATGAATATGATGCTCACACTGGTCCAAAAGTGCTTTTGTCTGCAACCATATGGATCATTCTTTATCCAAATAGGGAAGGTTGGTTTGAGTTTGGAACTTAGCTCCAATCACCTTCTTTAATCAGGAGACAAGAAAAACAAGATGGATCTTAGAAGGACTGGGTAAAGGTAACTAATAGGACACCTATCCCGTGAACTTGAGAACTGTATAGGGACCATAAAATTTGGGCACAAGTTTCTGACAATATTCGACCTTGAGTGAAGTTTGCTTCTAAGGTTGTAGTTGAAGAAATACCTGGTATCCTTCAAAAAATCAACCTTGATCTACTGGTTGCTTCATGCGATTTTGAGCCATGACCAAATTACGTTTGAGGGTATAGAGAATAACCTATTGAACTATAATCATTTGGTAAACTTCCTAGACCTTTGAGACACCTAGCATGTAGGAGATAAGGGAAGGTGTCTTTTGTCCATATATTTCTTCAAAAGGAGTCATGCGAGTAGTTGTATGGTAAGAAGTGTCGTACCACCATTCAGCTAATCGTAACCATTGAGCCCATTATTTTTTCCTTTCAAAGGAAAAACACATCAAATATATCTCCAAACACTTGTTGACAACTTCAGTTTGACCATCAGTCTAGGGATTATAGGCGGTGATGAGATGCAATTGGGTTCCCTATAGACTGAAAATTTCTTGCCAAAAAGTGTTGTTGAAAGTGGGATCTCAATCATAAATAATAGAATGAGGCATGCCATGCATTCAAATAAATTTCTTGTGTTTTCCTTTTCCCAAACTACCTAAGAAATTCGTGCACCTTGTCTATGATCTTTCTGGAGCATCTGCATTTCATTAAATGGTTTCTCCTTCCATTGACAATTTGGATTCCTTTTTGCTCTTTCTATTCACAATCGGGATCACATTTGAGCACCCTCCTTTCTCTTTCTGTAGATATTTCAAGGGTGCATATCATCACCCTCCCTTTCCCTTATCCTCTACTCTCACCACTGACATATTTCAAGCTTTCTCATTGTTCCCTTTCCCTCACGAGTAGATGTATTAGCCCTGCGTAATGCCTGCGCAGATTGAGAGCCCCGATTCTTTTAGATTAAGAGGACCGTCTTGACCAATCCTTACCTCTAATAAAGTTGGGATGCCATATTTATTACAGGAATAAACTAAGTTAGTACCTTATTTAGAGACTAGTCATGTCCCTTTGCTAACCTAGTTAGTGAGAATTTTTATTTAGTTACTCAACCCTTCATTACTTTTTCAACGGGAACTTAAACACTTTTGGATACACACAATATCTAGATGGCACCTACTATTAGAATTGTATGATATTAAGACTTAGTGAATAAGTTTTTTTATCCATTTATATATCATTGATACCCTGGAATTGAGTTATGGTAGAATTCTATAAGTACCTTATATTACAAAGTATCAGAATAACTATAGTAGTAGTAATAAATGATTGACTTAGGTTTTGCAATTGTCCCTATTTATAGGAGAATGGATTTTGGGTTATAAAATTTTACTTATGATGGTTAAGGTTAGAATGCTTCACCCATGATAATTTCATCAATTAATTAATTTCTTTAATGTAGTCAGACTATTGTGGGTGCTTCAGAGGTTCTTTGCACCATAAATTTTAATACGATGTACTATTGGTTATGTAAATTGCTTGTCTCTTTGCACCTCGAAAATAATGTGGATGGATGATTTATTTAAGTCATTAGATTTCACGTGTGCCATGTAATAATGTTCATGTATGGTTTAATTGAGTAATTAGATTACTTATGTGCCTTGAATGATGTTGAAGTCTGATTTTTTTAGTAATTTGATTCTCTTGCACCATTTATTATGTTGACGCGTGATTTTTTAAAGTTATTTTTTTCTTACTCCTGCATCTTTTATTGTTGATGTGTAATTGATTAAGTAATTGGATTTAATGTGCCTTGCATAGATTTCGATGTAAAAGAGATTTAATATTTATATAATCTTGCATCTTGAGATTAAACGTTGATGTAGGATCGGTGGTGAAATTCTTAATCTTGCGCCTTGAATTAAATGTTGATGTATGAGCTGTGGTGAAATTATTAATCTTGCACCTTGAATTAATGTGTGTATATGATTAGTTATGCAAGTGATTACTCATGAACCATGCTTAATTGATGATTAGGATTGAGTGATTGATAAAATCGATTATCATTGATGTTGAAAATTTAGCTAGTTGGTTTGGACTTGATTGTGTTAGTGGGATGTAGACACCCCCTTGTTCCTCAGAACAATCACCAGCCCTGAGACCTTAAATGGTCAAAATCAATTGGATCTTGGGCTTGAGCATTTCTTATGTGCCCTGGAGGTCCTAACCTTGTAGGGTATGTTGGGAGGGTAGTTTCTTTATGCCATATTTATGTTATCACTATGATCCTCATGTTATCGTTATGTTATCTCATGTTATCCTTGTGTTATCTAATAACTATATTTATGTGATGATTTGAGCGATTAAAAGTATTAATGATTCCAGTTGATCATGATGAGTTTATCTTGTGTCGCCATTCATTATGCTCATTGATTATGTGTCGTTATTAAAATATGATGATGTGTTGATTATATGTCATTACTGAATATGTTGATGTGTCGGTTGTGACGTTATTTGATTATGACGATCAGACGATTGTAATCCCTTTATTTATGATGTCATTGATTTTGTGTTGTTATGATTTACATTGTTGACGTTAATTTTCTAATGCATTTTTTTTTTTTACATTTTATGCTTCACTTTCCTAGTCATAATGGAGGGGTCGTTACATATGGAATCAAAGCGAGGTTTAACCCTGAGACTTCGGATCATTATGCCTTGCACTGTTAAAACACTTGATTAATAAATTATCACTAATTAAATCAAATTGTGTCCTTGCAAGTAATCATGGTTAGAGGACGTCATGGAGGTAGACGATGTGGTTCTAGTGGAGGAGGCATGATGCCTCGAGTAGCATCCACACCAGAGGGGTCACACCCCGAAGGAGAAGAAAACGTCATTGGAAAAGATAAAATTGTTGTGGGGGATGTGGTTGGGTTGATGAGGTCCTTTCGGAGGATGTCAGAGAACTTGATTAACCATCTAATTAGAAATGAATCCATGGCACCTATACCCCTTGAGGGTCCACAACACACCCCAGCCGGTACTGGTAGCGTTCACAGAGAAATCGAGAAGGTCAAGTTTCTCGAGTTCTTGGGTGCCATGGACGATGCAGCCAGTGAGGAAAGGTTCGAGAACATGGCTACATGCTTTGCACTTCGAAACTACATTTCCAACATGAAATCCCACATAGCGGTCTTTCAACTGAAGGGGAGCATGCTTCTATGGTGGAAGACGCTCCTACCACAAATGAACATGGCCATTGAAGATGTTTCATGGGAATTGTTTGAGGAGAGGTTTCGGGAGAGGTATTTGTCAGAGGAATTCATTGAGTGCCATCTCAATGAGTTCAATGCCTTGTGACAAGAAGGTTGTATGGTTCCTGAGTATGAGGCCTAATTCATGGAGTTTGATAGGTATGCTCCACATATGGACACCGAGAAGCTCAAGGTCAACAAGTTTGTGTTCAGCCTTAACGTCAGCATTCATGTGAAGGTGAGGATCCTAATTCATTAGACATTGAACAATGTAGTTAAAAAGGCCCTCATAGATAAGGAAGATTTGATAAGCGGGGGTCAAAGACGCACTCCAGCGAGACCGATGGGATAGGCGACATCCGGTGTGCAACAACATCAGAAACTAGCTAGACATCCATTAGGGTATCGAGGTACTCCTAGAGGATCCATGTTCATGACTCCACTATGACCATCACCTTAGCAGTGGACTCACTATAGATAACCACAACACCAACAACATTGTCATCCACAACAACAATAGTTTCATCCTATTCAGCATAACAAACCAGGGTTTCAGGTTGGTGGGCCAACAACTTCTAATATAGGGACCAGGCGTACTGGAATGAAGACCATATGTTGGGCATGTGGAGAGCCACATTACTAGCATCACTATATAGTTGAGAGGGCCAAAGAAGTCGGGTCAGTCAGACACACTATAGTAGGAGATTTGGGCAAGGCCCAGTGACTTCATGCAGCGGTGAATAACCACTAGGCCGAGCACCATTCTACTGTGCTCGAGACGTCAGGTACCATTGTTGACTATACCTTTATTATTTTGATACATCCCAGCTACTGATATATTTATTTATAGCGTAGCACTAAAATGAATTAAGGTAAAGGAAGTCGATCAGGATGAGTTTATCTACCTGGAAATGGCTTCGGGAACCAAGCATAATGTTGGAGGGAAGTTTACAGATTGTAGCCTCAACCTGGATATTTTGTAATGAAGGACAACATGCACATCATGATCTTAGGATATTATGATGTCATGATCAATATGGACTTGTTGGAATCACATGATGTGATACTCAATTGTAAGATGAAACAATTTAGTCTGACCGATGATGAGGGACAAAGACAAGTGATTGTAGGAAGAAACTAGGGAGTTTCCCTAAGTTTCATCTCTTCCTTACAACTATGGAAGAGTATGCATAAGGGATACAAAATATATGAAATATTAGTGTTGAATGACAAGGGCGTGGTGGAAGGATTAGAAAACCTTTCGGTAGTACGAGAGTTTGCAGACATATTCCCAAAAGATTTACCAATTTTTCCACCCGAAAGAGAGATGGAATTTACCATCGACTTAAAACCTGGAGCTGAACAAATAGAAAGAACTCCTTATCGAATGTCAACGCCTGAGTTACATGATTTGAAAATGAAACTAAAGGATTTGTTGGACATAGGACTTATACATCCAAGTGTGTCACCTTAGGGTTCACTTTTTATTTTCATAGGAAAAAAGAATGGGTCATGGAGACTCTGTATTGACTACCGTCAATTGAAAAAAGAAACAATCAATAACCAATATATGTTGCCAAGAATAGATGATTTGTTTAACCAAATGAAAGGCGCGATGATCTTTTTGAAGATCGAATTGAGATCAAGATATCACCAGTTACGGATCAAAGAGGAAGACATTCCTAAGACCACATTCAAGACAAAGTTCGAGCATTACGAGTTTATCATTTTACTATTTGGACTAACAAACACCCCAGGCGTATTCATGATCTTGATGAATGGGGTGTTTTATGAATACTTGGACAAGTTTGTTCAAGTATTCATTGACGATATATTTATATATTCTCAGACGACAAAAGAACACGATGAAAATTTGCGCTTAGTACTACAGTGTTTACAAGAGAACAAACTATACGAGAAATTGTCGAAATGTTATTTTTATCAGTCGAGTTTTCATTATTTGGGGCATGTTATCTCCGACAAAGGAATCATTGTGTATCAAGTGAAGGTTGAGGCTATTATGAAATGGCATGTGCGAATGAACGTACTAGAAGTACATAGCTTCATTTTAGCTGGGTATTATCGACAATTCATCGAATGTTTTTCGAAGATAGCGAATCCGATCACGGAATTGCAGAAGAAAAACAAGAAGTTTCTATGGATCGAGAAATGTGAAGAATCATTTCAAAGGCTCAAGGAGTTTTTAACAAAAGTGCCAATACTAAAATTCACCGACATGGACGAGGAATTCTTGGTATGCATAGACTCATCCAAGGAAGGCTTAGGCAGAGTCTTCATGAAAGACGGTCGAGTGATTGCTTATATATCAAGTAAGTTAAGAAAGCATGGGGAGAACTACGCGACGCACTAATTGGAGTTGTTTTCCATTGTGTATGCCCTGAGAGTGTGGAGGCACTACCTGATTGGATCGAAATTCGAACTGAAAATAGACCAATGTGGTTTGCAACACATTTTTACACAAAGTGACTTGAACGCGTGACAAAGGTGTTGGTCAGAACTTCTTAGCGAGTATGATTTTTAGATTACCTACATAAAAGGGATAGTGAACAGAGTAGCAGATGCATTGAGTTAGAGGCCTTGTATATTTTCGGTGATACCTCTTTAGACGAATATTTTAGAAAAGATTCTAACTTTATAGTACGGCGATGACTTGTATAAATAGGTTAAGGAAAATATTTGGCCAAGACACCATGTTGATACCAAGGTTTGAGGGATTTAAATTGGACAACGACGGCTTAATGAGGTATACTAACCAGATTTATGTACCACCTAATGATGATTTGAGAATATTAATCTTAAACGAACCTCATAAAGAAGTGTACATGGCTCATCCAAGAGTCACAAATATGGGAGAAGACCTTAAGCCCTTACTCTTCTGGAAAGGAATGAAGACAGACATAGTCAACTATGTGGAAAGATTTCTAGAGTGTCAGAAGTTGAAGGTTGAACATAGACATCTGATAGGATTACATAGCCACACGCTATTCCAGAATCAAAATGTGAGGTCATTTCAATGGAATTTATTGTGGTATTTCCGCTGACGGCAAGGAGGCACGACTCGATTTTTGTGGTAGTTGAAACTCCGACGAAGAGTGCGCATTTTATTCCTGTGTGTATGATGTATGAGGCGGTAGACATAGCTATAGTTTTTATCAGTGAGATTGTGATATTGCATGGCATGCCTAAAAATATCATATCTGATCAAGGATTGGTGTTTACAAGATGATTTTGGACTAGTTTCGAAGAGGCCTTGCAAACCCAACTTAACTTGAGTACAGTGTATCACCCTGAGACCGACGGGAAGACAAAAAGAATGAACCAAATTTTGGAATATATGTTGTGTATGTACGTGATGGACCAATAGAAGTGTTGGGAATATTTCTTTCCACTGGTAGAGTTTGCATACAACAATAGTTATAAAAGCACCATTAATATGGTTCCTTTTGAGTTTCTTTATGGGCGATCGTGTTAGGCACCTTTGAGATGGGATCGACTTGAGGATAGGGTCTTGGAAGGACCAGAAGTGATCCAAAAAATGGAAGAATGAATTAAAATGATAAGACAAAAGATCAGGAAGCACAAGAGCGGCAGAAGAGTTATGACGATGCACATCGCGTTGACCATAGTTATGAATTTGGTGACCGAGTCTTCTTGCAGGTGAAACCGCACAAGATTTTGATCAATTTTGGAATGGGTGCTAAACTCTCGCCTAGGTTTGTGGGACCTTTCGAATTTGTGGAAAATAAAGGTCCTATGGCCTATTGAATAGTCTTGCCCTTTTTTTGAGGCGTATGCACAATGTTTTTCATGTATCCATTTTGAGACATCATGTTAGTGATCCTACACATGTGACTAAATTGAGTTCCTTGCAGTTGTCTGACGAGGGTGCGCTCACGACAAAGCCAATATGCATGTTGGACCATCTCATTCGACAACTACAACATTGAACAATCGATCAGGTCAAGGTCTAGTGGGACAATTATAGTCCACACTCGACTACCTAGGAGGATGCATATGATATGCACCTACAGTTTCTATTTTTGTTTGATAGTTAGACATTTAGATCTTGTCAGATGCTTTCTTTAATGCATTTATATATTGTGAAACTTCGGGATGAATTTTAAAACAAGAGGGCATGTATGTAGCATCCCGCTCTTACGAGCACATCTTATTGACTTATTCTTTGAGGATACTTGCGTGCAAGTGATCCGGTTATAGCACATAGATATTGTTTCCCTTATGGATTTTATGATGATGTTGATAGATTATGATGTTATTTTATTTGATATCTTTGTATTAACAGATTCTATTGAAGATTTTCCCCTGAGTGTGCAGGACACTTGACTATATTGGTTTGGGTATTTTTATTTATGCATATGTGACATATGATCAGGTATATTATGATGTTGTTTATGGATCATTGACAGAGTTTCGTTGATGGATGCAGGTTGATGATTTCTTTCTTATCAGACTCACATAAGGAGCAAAGGGGCCATGCACAACAATGAGATATTGAGGGAGAGGTGTGGAAGCAGCCCTATCGCAACCTACTAACACTTTGGTTGTGGCTCAAATTGTAGGTTAATGATTACCTAGTTCGAAAGATCCATGATGTCGTGAAGGAAGACTGAGACAGTTGCTCACAAAGATTCTAAGGGGCGTACAATAAGGCAGGGTCCTTATTCCTTAGAGGCCCTTAGTCTCTCATAAGGTCGCCTGAATGGAGTATTGACTCCAAGGGTTGGAAAACTACCAAAACTAGCCAAAGGCAAGTGGCACCATTAGAGCACATAGTGCGTCTTGAAGGGCATGTCGCGTAATTAAATTTTTAATCATAGGTGAGTGGAACCCTTGAAGCATGGAGTGTGTCTTGAAGGTCACGTTAAGGTATAAAATAATGATTCAATGAATCTAGGTGGCCTAGAAAACTTGAGCGCATCTTAAACCTTAAAACCTTGATCACCTGTCGAATTAATTAATTGATTAAATAATTAACTAAAGAATGAATTTATTAAGCATAATCCCTATGGGTCTAGGAGTTTACAAATAAATATTTAACTAAGCCTAAGTCTAAGTGAGTGAGAAGAATAAAAACTAAAAATTTTAAATTAAATGATGAGGGGATGAAATAAATCAAATTAAGAATAAATGAAAATAAAAATAAATCCTAAGGAATGATTAATACACTTGTGCAAGTAAATACTACATTAGAATTTTAGTTGAGAAAGGAATAAAGCATAAATGTGTAAGCATGGAAAGGTATCTAGTCTAGTCTAACTAAAGAAGTTTCCTAAATTAAACACAACTAAGTTTTAGAAAGGAGTCAGTCATTAAAAGGGAAATAAAGGGAATAAAGGGATATCTAGGAGTGATTTTAGGTTGGGTGAGGGAAATTGACATTTAATTTAATTCAATTATGGATTTATTAGTGAAACTAAGGGAACAAGTGACAAGTGTATGGGGGAAATAATTCCTAATTAAATTACTAAAAAAAATAATTAAATGTGCAAATGGAAAGTTGTCACTAAGAAAAATTATATAAAGGAGATGGCTTGGAAGAGGAATGGATCATGACTGGTGTGAATAAGTTTATGGTGCTGAAATTATGATTGGTTTTACTTGTGAGATTTGGCATACCCAGCTCAGGAGACAGAGTGGTAGCTCTACCTTGAGAGGTGAGCTAGGAGCTAGAGTATTCTGGTTGCGGTTGTGTGTGGCCCCTTTGAGGCTCAGGGGGATAAGGGGGAAGAAGAGTACCCCTAGCATTGGTTGGGAGGTGTTGGTGAAGTCTTCATGGTTAGAAAGAGGGGAGTTGAATGGAGTCCAAGTGCGGGAGAACATCTTCGACTTCTCGCCTTCGGTCACAGTATTTCCATTTTCAATTTGCATTATATCAAGTTTTGATTCTGTATATGTCTTAGAATTAGTCTATTGATTGACAGTTTGGAAAATATTGGTGATTGTCTAATGATTCCTAGGCGACTTCATAACATTACATGCTCTGTGATTTATTACCTCTGTGTTATAAATGGATTTACCTCTTCACCTTGCAAAGAGGTCCTGAGAGAATACCCACTTTTCCCTTGCAATTTTATGATTGAAACTACCTTGCATTTTATTCCTGTTCACTCAACAAACTTTGTATTATATCTCTGTGTTTTTACAAGGTAAAACCCTCTGCATTTTGCTAGTTAATTCTTTGCATTTATTCCTTCATTTCTCAACGAATTATTACCTCTGCGAATGTCTCCTCGTTTCCTTTTTCTCTAAGATGAATTTTACCTTATATTTTATGCGTTTTTGGGCATGGAAAGATGTCATGCACGCATGGGAAAGAATACCCTGTGTTTTACCTTATTTCTCTGGTTTGGCATGTAGTAATGTCCAACATTCTCTTTCTGAAATTGATTGATGCATATGCCCTTATTGGGGGATCTTGGATGGGATGCTCTAGGTGTTTAATTCTCCTCGTGTTGCTATCATGATTGGGTGTATGAACTTTAAGGTACTACCTTATCACAAATTGATTTTCAAGGTTGTACATCTGCTTTCTCTTGGTGTTATCGCCTTGATTTCCTCTTCATTTTACTTGCATTTTCACCCAACGATTTCGTGTTTTTCCCTCAACAAATTTATTATGGTGATCTTTGCGTGTTTCTCGGTTGTAAATTAACTTTTTTACCTATGCGTTTTATTTAAATTCGCCCAACGATTTTGTATTTTCCCTGTGAATTTCTCAGTCTTCCACCCAATGATTTCAATAACTTGCTTGTGTTTTCCTTTGCCCAGACTACCCACGAAATTTGTGCACTTGGTCTACAAATTTTTTGGGGTGTCTGCATTTCATTAAATGAGTTCTTAATCCATTGACAATTTGGATTCCTCTTTGCTCTTTCTATTGACAATTAGACTCACATTTGATCGCCCTCCTTGCTCTTTTCGTAGAGAGTTCAGGCATGCATATGAGCTCCCTCTGTTTCCCTTATCCTCTACACTCACCACTAACAGATTACGGGCTTCATCATTTTTCCCTTTCCCTCACGATTGGATATATTAACCCTGCATGATGCCTACGTGAATTGAGAGCCCTAGTTTTTTTAGATTAAGAGGATCGTCTTGACCAACCCTTACCTATACTAAAGTTGGGATGTCATATTTCTTCTGCGAATAAACTAAGTTAGTACCTTATTTAGAGACTTGTCATATCCCTTTGCTAACCTAGTTAGTGAGAAGTGTTATTTAGTTAATTAACCATTCATTACTTATTCATCTCAGACTTAAACACTTTTGAATACACACAATCTCTAGATGGCACCTACTATTAGAATTGTAGGATCTTAAGACTTAGTCGATAAGTTATTTTATCTATGTATATATCGTCGATACCCTAGAATTGAGTTATGATAACATTCTAGAAGTACCTTATATTAGAGAGTATCAGAATAACTATAGTACTAGTAATAAATAATTGACTTAGGTTGTGAAATTGTCCCTGTTTATAGGAGAATGGATTTTGGGTTATAAATTTTTACTTATGATTGTTAGGGTTATAATGCTTCACATACAATAATTGTGTTAATTAATTGATTGTGTTAATGTAGTCAGACTATTGTGGATGCTTCAGAGGTGCTTTGCACCATAAATTTTAGTACAATGTATTATTGGTTATGTGAATTGCTTGTCTCTTTGTGCCTTTAAAATAATGTGGATGGATGATTTATTTAAGTCATTAGATTTTGCATGCACCATGAAATAATGGTTATGTATGGTTTAATTGAGTAATTAAATTACTTACGCACCTTGAATAATGTTGAAGTCTAATTGTTTTAATAATTTGATTCTCTTGCACCATTTATTATGTTGATGCATGATCGTTTAAAGTTCTTTTCTCTTACTACTACGTCATTTATCGTTGATGTGTAATTTATTAAGTAATTGGATTTAATGTACCTTGCATATATGTCGAAGTAAAAGAGATTTAGTATTCAAATAATCATACGTCTTGAGATTAAACGTTTATGTATGATTGATGGTGAAATTCTTAATCGTGCGCCTTGAATTAATGCGGGTATATGATTATTTATGCAATTGATTACTCATGTGCCATGTTTAATTGATGATTAGGATTGAGTGATTGATAAAATTGATTATCATTGATGTTGTTGATTTAACTAGTTGGTTTGTACTTGATTGTGTTAGTGGGATGTAGACACCTCCTTGTTCCTCGGAATAGTCACCATCCTTGAGACATTAAATGTTCAAAATCAATTGGATCCTGGGCTTGAGCATTGCTTATGTGTCTTAGAGGTCCTAACCTTGCAGGGTAGGTTGGGAGGGTAGTATCTTTATGCCATCTTTATGTTATCACTATGATCCTCATGTTATCCTTATGTTATTTGATGACTATATTTATGTGATGAGTTGAGTGATTAAAAGTATTAATGATTCCAGTTGATTGTGATGAGTTGATCTTGCATCTCCATTCATGATGCTCGTTGATTATGTGTCGTTATTAAAATATGATGATGTATTGATTATATGTTGTTACTAAATATATTGATGCGTTGGTTGCGACGTTATTTGATTATGACAATGAGATGATTTTAATTCATTTATTTATGATGTCGTTTATTTTGCGTTGCTATGATTTACATTGTTGATGTTAATTTCCTAATGCAATTTTTATTTTTTTTACCTTTTATGCTTCACTTTCCTAGTCGTAAAGGAGGGGCCATTACACTATCCTGCAAGGTTAGGACTTCCAAGACACATAATCAATGCTCAAGGCTAGGATTCATCTAATTGATATTGGCCATTTAAGGTCTCAAGACTAGCGACTGTTCTAAGGAACAAGGAAGTGTCTAATTCCCAAAATCTCGATTCATTCCACAATTTAAATATAAGTTAAAGTGTTCTTAACTACCTTTCTGTAAATAGAGAGGATATGGTAACATGGTTACTTAATCATAACATAATTACATACTAATTCAACAATTTATCACCTTACTCATTTAAGTATAGAAAAAGATTCTAGAAACATCAAGACAATAACCTTAAACAGTAAAATAAAATCCTTTTAATTGACAATCTACCATTTATGATAGTTTTAAATCACTTATAAACAATGAAGAAATAACCTATAACTGGGAGAGAGTTTGTTCTAAGAAGGAGTTTAAGTTTTGTAAGAAGCGTGAAGATTATCTTCTAGCAACACGATGCAATACCTCTAGATTCAATTCCAGGAGTGCATAGATGGTTGCTTGAAGGCCCAAGGTTCAAAAGATACAAAACCCGAAGTGCACAGAGACCCTCTCAAGTTAAGTAGAGGTAAAATATTTTGGAAGTACAATTTGAGGAGGACAATCCGAACATATATAGGGGAGGCACAGGTACGCACTCAACAATTATCATCTAAAGATCAGGAGGGATGTTCTAAGAGAGTTGGAGTGTAAATCAAGGAAACAGTCAAGAGAGACAGGGTGCAAGGCTCAAGGAGGATTCAAGACCATTGAAACAAGAGGAAGCTACAATAGTCTTTAGATCTAGGAGTTGTAGAGGAGGGTCATCAGATCAACATCTGATTAAGTCATGGTCGTTGAATCTCATCAAGGGTAGATCAATGATGGGGAGCCATTGCGGGATCAAAGGTTCAAGTTAACTATTGCACCAGTTTTGATTCCGTAATCCACATGGGTCATCGATCATGACCTACAAAGAGATCAATAGTTGGCATAGGTCACACTACCAACGAGTAGTTTCAAATGTCAAAATTGGGAGAGAGTTTAAACGTCGTGCTAGTTGAGGCTCCACAATCCAACCAAGCCATCGATCTCCAAGATCGATGAAATCAAAACCTTTGAATTAACCCATCGATTAACACTCAAGGAGATGGATCTAGGTCATATCTCTTAGCCATACGAAGGGAGGATAGAAGCCCTTTGGGATAGTTTACAAGGAGGGAAGAACCTTGAAGTCCTGAAGCTCTGAAGTGATCTACACCGTAGATCAGTGAGTATTTTCTAGCCGTTGGATATGTTAATATTTTTAGGTTAAAGGAGAACATTCAGATACAGTCAAGATGCTTGAGGATTAAGCTCTGATGAATCTCACTCTGGGAGAAAAGGAAAGTGGAAACAATGAACAACCTGAGTCCCAAACCCCGAAATGAATCTGGACCATTGATTCAGGATCGATCACATTTTTTGGATGAAATCTGAGTGGAAGGAAAGCACAATCACTTCCATTGATGACCACTTCGGCGCTAACCACTTCAGCGAAAAGAATTCCAGAACATGTAAAATTACCCGAATGAAGAAGCTCCCGAGTCAAGAAGTAAGACACGTGGAAACACAATGAGATCCCATGTCATCATATTCCAGGTCAACAAGATCACATCAACAAGGACACATGGCATAATTAGATAGTGACAAGTGTCAAGGTCTAGTTGTCACTTTAGGTACAAAAGCTATGAATCAAGGTGACACATGGAAACCACTTAGCCAGTGCCATGTCAACGGTGACATCAGCAACCACATCACTCCAGGAGTATGTCACTATGGGATATTTGAATCCAAAGTAAACACGGTTCTCCAAAGAGTCAGATCTCTAAAATCATTTCTAGTTGCAGATTAGAGAAAGATCTAGGGACCGTTGATCTCTGAGTTAAACAAGATTCGACTCTCTTGCTAATTTAAAGGAAAGGGTTAAGGTTTGCGAAGACCGCGAAGTTCCAAACTTCCAGAGTAAAGGAGATCTGTAGATCTCAAGAACAACCAGGATCATTGGATCTTCAAGTTTGAGTCTTTCAGAGGGTCAACAATTCCACACTTTAGAGGAAATGCATTGATGGTCACAGAAAGGTGAAACTCCCTGAGTTCCGAACTCCAGAGGGGATCTCCACCATAGAAAAATCGTGTAGGGAAAAAGTGCACCAGTCGTTAGATTAGATTACCAAAATTTGAAAATAAAGGTGGGGTAGGGTTAACCCACAATTGTTGGTCAACACAACTCAAGACCAAATTCGACCAGTTACCACTCTAGGATAAAAGAAGGGTTGATTTTAAGAAACCTCCGAAGTTCTGGAGCCTCGAATAGTGGTGCTTTGGATTAGCACTAGGTTTTGGCTCCTAGTCACAAGCTTAACTTTGTTTTAGGAAAAATGGCTAACGCCTAGGAAAGAAGTAAGTAGAGGTTATAAGTCCAGATACCTTTTCCTAGACAACCCGAGATCCCAAAGTTAGATTTTTTTTTAAGATACTATGGCACAGGGGTTCCTCACTACTAACAACTAGGGTTAACCCAAGATTTACATCAAAGAAACACAAACTTTTAGGTAAACCACCATTGAGAATCCACCGTTTGACAGAAAATAAATATAGTAAACTTAACAGTAATTTATGATACGAGTACGAGTCTTGTACGCCTCTCAACAGTGACACCCATCAATATAATTGATTTGGATTTTAAATTAAAGTCAACAAGGGCTTACAATACAAATTGGAACTAATCTACAAATCACCAACGAGTAATACATTTAAAATGTCCTAACATAATCCCCTTAAAATCTATTCAACATATTCGGGTAAGGATGAAAAATATAGACTTAACCATAAGCTATATGAATGCATATTTCTCACTAAACAAGGAGGATCAGACCGATATATAGAGTTCAGAAAACGTATGAAATTTGCAGGGAAGATTTAAAATATAACAGTGTATCTATTGTTTTTTCTCCAAAAAACGTAACACTGGACATTTAGACCTTCCAATGATTATACAGTGAATCTAACCATCTATTGTACTGATACTCTTGTAAAATAAATAAATGTATCTTATAAATACCAGAAATCAATGAAGCCTGTGAGTTGAAGATGTCCTTCCAGACCTTGTGGTCCTTCCTTTCCTTCGCTTGCTAATCACACATACTTCACCGGTACCTCCCAAGAAATACTAGGGGTACTCTTCTTCCCCCTTGTCTCCCCGAGCTACAAAGGGGCCAAGCACAAAGAGAAAAACACAATAGCTTTCAGGCTTTCCTCACAAGGGAGAGATTCTACTCTTTCCAGAGGCCTGGAGTCCCAACTCTCACAAGTAAAAACACAGTCAATCAAAAATTCGACAGCATAACAGTGTCTTCCCAGGGTTTGATACCCTTCCCTTCTACGTCCATTTATTTATATCATTCTTCCTCATGGACATATGTCCCTCATGCATAATTCATCAATTTTTATAATTTCATTTCAAGGATTATTCATCCACTACAGGTGTGACATTCTCCCGAGGTTGCACAAGAAATTTCTCTTTTATTTTTCTTTAAAATACACCTTTCCTCACATTTCCCCATGTGTTTCTATATTTCCTCTTAGTTATCTCTTATTTTCCCCAATACCCTTAATTAAACATTGTCTCCTAACTAGGTTTTAGTTAGGGTTGGATTAGGAGTCTTCTTAGTTAGGCTAGGGTTGGTTGACTCAAATTCTATTCTATGCACAACCCATTCTCTCAAGTTGTAATTATTTTTAAACAAGGGTTTCTTTTTAATAATTTCATGCACCCTTGTGTATTTTATCAATTATTTAGGTTCTTACTTATGAATTCCTAACCATTGATTTCCTTCAAATATTTACTCATGTCCCAATTTAATTAGCCCCTTTATTTAAAATTTATGGTTGTATTTAAAAATTAATACTCTATTTTTTTAATTAATTATTTTAATCCATCTAGGTCAAATCATTCCAGTGTTTTCTATGCCACCTACGTTTTTTGACTCAGGTTTCAATTTTGCAACGTGCCCTTCAAGATGCAACTCGTGCTTCAACGGTACCAATCACATTGACTTGTTTTTGGAAGTTTGTCCAACGCATTGGAGTCAAAACTCCATTTGGTCGACCTTGTGAGAGACTAAGGGCTTCTAAGGAATAAGGACCCCTCCTTATTGTGTGTCCCTTAGAAATATATGTGAGTGACTGTCTCATTCTTCCCTCAAATCATCATGGATCACCCAACTAGGTAATCGTTAACCTACAGTTCTGGCCATAGAGGGAGTGCTAGTTGGTTGTGACAGGGATGTTTCCACTCCTCTCCCTCAATATCTGGTTTTATGTGCAAGGCCCATTTACTCCTTATGTGATTCGGATTAGCAGGCATCGTCAAGATTGCATCCACTGACAAAAATAGTGTCAAAATCCATATATATAAATCATACTAAAATCCAGCATACAACATATGTGCATAATAATAATATACTCAAACAATACAATCCACTCCCTGGCTCAATTTGGAGTCCAAGGAAGCCCTTTGATGCCACCGCCATCCATAACCTGGCATGTGTCCTGCACACTTAAGACGACTTGTAAAAATCACATGTCAACACTTTTATATATACATAAATAAATCAAGGAGCTATAACACCTCAACATCATCATATATAACCCAAAATATGAATGAAATCATAGTGTTCCATACCCGGATCACTTGAAAGCAAGTGTCCTCAAATAATAAGTCAATAATAGTATGTTGAGTAGAGCGGCATGTTACATCAATGTTAATAGTTATTATTTTATATTGAATGTGTTTCACTTTTATTTACAAGGGTTTCTTATAAATAATAAGGAAAAGAAATATAAGATTCGTGTGCTCTAGGGATATGGTAAAATGGGTGATCCTCTTGGTAAAATGATAAAAACATTTTCCCAAAAGAGTTGGGTAGGTGGGGTTTTAAAAACATTAACATAGTTGGGAAAGCTTTGGGTGCACATTGTGTTTGGAATCTAATCTCTTGTCATATTATTTGGTGTCAGGTTGTTGCAAAAAACTATGTTGAGCATGATTGAATGGAAAATTGGATTAGAATTCCTTCAAATAATTCTTGTAATGTTTCAATTATCTATTTGGATACAATTATAACTTTCTATTTGATTGGGAGATGCATTGTATTTAGGGTTGGGAAGGGGACAAGAGTTTGGGATAGGAGAATACCCTTGGGTTCACCATGGAAAATTTTACAAGTTCCCTATGAATCTAATAAATTTTCTTCATAAAAAAGCATTGTTCTTTCTAAGTCAAATGCCTTATCTAAAATTCACCACTATCTAGAAGCACGAATGGAAGTTCATTTATATGATTGGTATTAGAGGTTGAAAATAAAGGGTTTGAGAACCCTATATTTCTAGTTTAAGATCAAGTTATGTAAGAATAAAGGACACATGATGTTTGGTCTGGTAAAAGAACCTTGCATGAGGATTATACACTCCTAGGGTGCAATATGGGGTTTTGTGTGATGGGTATGGAATGAGCAAACCTGTTTGGTGGTGAAAAGATATCTAGAAGTTCAAATGCCCTTTAAAATACCAAATATTTATGTCAATATCTTTCAAGAAGAAGAAACTTACATGGGATGTACTGCAAAACAGAAGCAAGCACAATGTTTTCAGATGCAATCTTTGTAAATTAAATGAAGGAACTATTCATCATTTTATATTGGCATGTGCTTACACTACAAAGGTATGGGAAGAAGTGGAAGTATTCATAGATTTAAATGATATGTGGAGGGAACTCTATTGAAGAAACCCTAAGACATTGGTGTGGTAATAATGCAATGAAGATTACAAACCTCTTCCCCTAATCATAGGTTGGCTTTATCTTGGTAGGAGGAGAACTGTTTGGGAGGTTTTGCCTAGGATATATGCTAGTGTGCATGCAATGTTTTAACCATTATTAAAAAATTGTGATGTAAAGGGAAACCTTTATAAAATCAATATTATATTTTTCAAGAAGAGTCGTGATACTTTTATGTATTTTAAATTATTAAATTCAATGAATCACTAAATTTATGATGTGGAGTGTATGCACAACATTTATGGGGATAATCTTATAAAAATTTTAGTGTTACTTATTTTTACCTCGTAGAGTTCAATTTGTAGTATTGTGCCATATAATTTATTTTTGAAATGGTAGATGTAATCAAATTTATTGCAAAAATAATAGAGACAAGGTTTTCAAATTATGACATGTCACAAGAAAATGAAAAAAAAAACTCATTTGGGCATACATATTATATATTTGGAATCTACAAATTAAAATTTATATAAACGAAATTAATATAAAACTACTTTTAAGGTCAGAATTCATGGACATTGCCATGTCCGTGTACATGGACATGTCATAAGAAAATGCTAAAACAAAAAAAAAAAAAACTCATTTTTGTATACATATTATATATTTGGAATCTACAAATTAAAATTTATATAGACAAAATTAATAAAAAAACTACCTTCAAGGTCGGAATTCATGAAGGTCGGAATTCATGGAAAGGGCCTCCATACTTTTAATTAATCTATATAATCTATACTTATAATACTTCCTATTAAAACTTCCAAATCATACTTCCTACTATAATAAATCTGCAAAATCTATACATTACGCCTGCATTGGTTCAACTTTCATTTCTTTCTATGAAACTGAGAAGGAATGTGTTAAGATTAGAGTATTCATTTTTTCATTAAAAAAGTGAAGAGTGTTATAATAAAGTAAATTTACTTGGGGTGAATTCGACCCTGGCCATGTACGTGGACATGCTCGAATTCAGGCCTTTCCATGTACATGGACAGGGCCGAATCCAATTCTTTTAAACAAAATTACATAACATATGATTTTTTTAAATTTAATTACATAAGACAATTTTTGAACAACCTACCCATATATGTGGACCGATGAAGACTCTAATTTGAGCCCTCGATGCACCAAGGAATTTCCCAAGGCCACCGATGAATCTCCTGCAACAGTTTTTGTGCAGAACAAAAATGACAGTTGTGAGCCATCACCACACTAGAAACGTTAAAACTAGCATAAACCAAGACATAACACAATAAAATTTGCATATATTTACTTGCAAACTTAGTAGCTCAAATCTATACAAACGCCAAGAGGCACACCCCACCTAGAACAACCTACCAACAACCAAAATCAACAACAGACTCGACCTGAACATAATCAATCGATTGCCAATAGTTTTGGAAATTGTTACCTGTCTGAGAGGTAGGAAATATATAACAAAACGTTCGGTCGAAAACGTTTTTCGATCAAAAAAAACTTTTGGTCAAAAAAGGTTTACCGTAGAAAAAAATCCATTCAAAAAATCTTGTACATGAACGTTGAGGGCACCGTCAGGGCCCTGTTGGATTTGATGTGTGAAGTTTCGGCCGAAAAATCCTATCTTTCAGTCGAAAGAAAAAAGAGTTCAGCCGAAAAATGCTACAAGGAAGTTTGAAGACCCGATTCTCAAAAAAGTGTTTCCACCTTCATGATTTTAGCCCCAAGAAACCATGTATACAAATCAAATCCAAATTTGGAAATATCTCAAACAAAACACTTCAACAATGCACTTTGTCTTTAATGCTTCAAACGCTTGTAAGCATGCAAAGATTTTTATTTTATTTTTCCAAATGTGATGCAAAGGTTTTCTTAGTCTAACCAATAACACAATCTGCAAATGGAAAACCAACAAACCAACAAGCAAGGGCTGTAGGATATTGGTAGTAATGCACCAAAACATAGTCCAATGTCTCTATGGGATCAAAATCCCTAAACTTTGACAAAATATCTAATGGACATCTAGAGTTTGGGAGAGGAAATTTGTAGAAGATGTAGTGCAATTTATATTTACCAAAAATATATCATATAATATATCAAAAGAAAGCCCCAGAAATCATCTATCTAATGGATTTGGTGTTTATACAATCTGAATTATCTATCAAAATATATTAGCCAAATAGTCCATGCATCCGTCATGTAAAATAAGAAAAATAGTTGATTTTAAATCAATGATAAATTTGTTTTTTGAACACTAATTTGGAATATTTTTTAGAGAAAATTGGACAACTTTTCAAGAGGAATATACATATGTATTTATTTCCTTCATATTTTGTAAATAAAGTTATGAAATTTTATCTGAAGGTCACGACCCTCTTTTAAAGGAAAAAATCCTTAACAGAGCCAAGGAAGAAAGAAAACGCTCTCCCTAGCGAAGTATCCAATTCTGTTACGGATAAATCCGACCTACATATAAGCCAAATCTCCCTTGGATTTTTCCTTGATCCAAGACAGAAAAAAATATATAGATATCTATGGGGTTTCCCTAGATCTAAATAGATTCGATCCTTTTACACTAAGAGAAGGAATATGGCATACCTCTCTATCAAGGGTTGTCCTTACATGTTCGGTTGATGCAACTCTTGAGATCTTATCTCTTGATCCAACGATCCACTTCCTGCACATAAGAAACAAAAAAATACAAATTCTACAACTTCTACAAGTGTTAGGAAATAAAAAACCAAATCAGATCTAATTCAATCTACTAAAGGATAGATCATATCTACCACATATAACTTAATGCAAAAAAATTGTAGAGGGAAAAACACATAGATCTATATCATAAATCAAATGGAGAAATACAACAATGTTTATTTACCTTGAATCTTGATGCATTCCTCGTTCCAGGTTCCCAATGCTCCTCCTTGGCCTCTTGAGCTTCTCTCTCTATTTTCCCATAATAACCATTCTCAAAACTCCTCCCCCCATCTCTGATTTGGCCTCTTCTTATAAGAATTTAGAAGAGATTGGAAATAGGATTCATGATATGTGCATTAGGTGGTTACTCAATTATGAACTTTCTTGTCAATTATGAGTTTATTCTTAATTATGAGATATTTTTTATTTTATAATTTGACAAAATAATTATTTTACTCAATTATGTAAATCTAGCCTCATGACATCTAGTAACATGCTTGCATGGTGGAAAATACAAGTATAAGAAACCCATAACCCACCCCTTAAAATTAGTAAATGCCAAAGTAGTTGACATGGTGACCCAAAATAAACTATGCCCATAAATTTTTGAGGAAATATAGCATCAATCCATAGAGATACTTCCCTTTATGACTGGTGGTTATAATCCGATACATCCCTTTGTAGGGGGCAATTGTAATCCCGATCTAGAATCCATAAATAGTGACATCATATTTTTAAATAATGATAATGAATCATTTTGTTTTGTTCAAGAGAATAGAAATTAATAACAACTACACTCAATTATGATATGTTTTACTATTTTATAATAGATTTTGCCAACATATAACTTACATTGAAGGACAATAAATGTTATCTACATGAAAAACTAGAAATTAGATGGATTGAACCTTAAAAACTAGAGAAATCATTATTATCTTGTATTACATAACCAAACCACAATGCAATAATGATAAAAAAAAAAAAAAAATGGATAAAAACTATGTCATGAAACTTATGATACAATATTTATCCAGAAATTTTTTTAACATTATGAATAACCATGAAAACCTATATAGTGACAACTAAAATGACAATGCAATAAACTAATAATTATTGATATTTATAAATAATATAAATAATAATTTATATATTTTATAAATATAATTTATTCATATTTATAAATAATCTTATAAAAAATTATACATTCTATAAATATAATTTAATAATTATGCTGTACATTTTCATTCTAAAATTGGAAGTCTAATACGAACACTAATCATATAATTTAGATTGAATGATAAGGCTGTATCATAAAACACCAGTTGGACCGTGGATTGAACTCGCAATTTCCAAAAATCCAACCCGTGTTACCTTGTGTTATTGGCTGAATGCTCAGGTTTTACCGATATTTGCAATATTTTAATTATTACGAAACTAATTTTCAGATGTAAATGAAATGTAACAAGTTAATAATGGTATAAAATATAACTATTTTTAATTTATTTTTTTCTTAAAATAACTTAAAATTTTATTATAAATTATAAAAACAAATTAATGAATATAAACTTTGAATATAAAATTATTTAAAAAACATAACTTATTTAAAAAAATTAAAAATAAAATAAAACAAAACTTCATCAAATACAAAACAAAATTGCTTGAAACCTTAATGCTGTGAAAGAATTCAAAATTAATAGACAAAGATGCTTGATTTGGAAAAACAACAATTTTGTATTAACCAAATCAAAAGTGTTTATATAATGGCTAGCTAATCTATATCTATTGATAATGGGTATATTTAATAATCTTTTAACATTAAATTTTAATTTTACTGCTAGCAATTGAAGAGATTGGCATATTCTTAGTCGTCCTCTCAAATCAATGAATGAGATTTATTGTTCATAACTTCTTTGCATTTATGAATGCATGCTTTAACATGTTTACTTTTTCACATTTACCTAATATATTAA
>JZKD02S2325046.1:7639-32448 GCA_000966675.3 Picea glauca
TAAGCTATCATGCTCACCGTCATGTCTTCTTTGGCACCTACACTTGCATCAAACAAGTCTATAAGAGAAAACATTATACTCTCTGACTATCTTTTCCACAACAAGCACTCCAAGTAGTATTAGGGATTCCAAATGCTACAAAACCCCAGTCTTTTTCTCTCACAAGAACCACAAAAACAAGTGCTCCGGTTTCTCCTTTAGGTTTTCTTTGAAACCCTAGCTTCCCTTGCCTTTTTACGTTAAACCCTAACCCTAAAGCCTTCCTTGTATCAACACAATAACCTTAGCACTCAAGACAAGAAAGCAAAGTATGATGAGGAAGAATACATAAGAAAGAGACAAGTTTTCTCTAGCTTTCTCATCTCTAATAAATTGACGTGTTGTTCACTTAGATGATTGAAACGAATTTCTCCTCCCTTTATTTATATGAAAGGTGGAGGTCAACAATAACAAAGTGGATAATGTTGACAATAGTCAACTTAACTAATCATGAGTTTTGAAATTAGTGCAGCTGCAAGAGTCATTCTCCAGAGGATAGCATAAGACCTTAGCTGTGGACTAGGGCCCCCAGTACACTCCTGGGGTTTCTTGGTTTGGGACCAAGTAGTGAGAGCCATGGAAAAAGACCCTAAAGAGGCTCCCCAGTACATGACTGGGGTTCTTGGTCAAGGACCAAGTAGTAAGTCCCTAGATGTGTTCTAGGTCCCCTGGATGTGTTCCAGGGAACCCTTGCTTAACGCATGGGTTTATCCTTGGTCTTTTACCTTGGGGGATAAGACCCTAGATGTGTTCTGGGGAAACCTGGTCTTGGACTAGGTAGACCTTGGTTTAAATACCAAGATGTGATGATGTGTGATCCTCTTCCTCTCTCTCGGGATGGTCCATGAGACCTATGAGTGGCTAAGAAGATGGACATGACTAGATGGTTGATGTACCCTTTTATGCAACGATGATAAAATTTTATGAGTCATTATGAGACTCATGTGGACATGTTTTGCCATTGTGGACCCCCTTGACTTTGTATTAAAGTTCCCCCTTTACTTGTTGTCTTACTTTCCCTCTTGTTTTATGTGGTGAGGAGTTTTTATATTTTACTTTGATTTAATTGACATTTAATTAATATTTATATTAATTAAATTGTCATTAATTAATTAATTTTATTTTATCGCTAACCCCTCTCCTTAGCTATAAAAGAAACTCTCCCCTCTAGCATTTTCACTCACACAGTCACTCCTCACTCTCCTAATGCTGCGGCTACCTCAATTACTCTTTCTTGGTGATGGTGCGGCCTCTTCTTTGAGCTATCTTTTTCAGATCTGAAGTAATTTACTTAGACACCTGACGCAGACCCCCTACCTCTGCCTCGGCAGGGTCCACTGGCCTCCCGGTCAAGGATCGTTCATGTCCTACACTGAGCTGGATTAGCTCTTTCGGGTCCTTGCTGGAACCTCAAATTAAACAATCCATAGGTCCTCCACAAAAACCCCACCTGCGCAAATATGCACCAGGCGTGAGTCTTCACCTCCACGTGACCAAGGAGCTATGACCTCAGGCTTTCCAAACCCTGATAAGGGATGACGAACTCTAGCTCTTTCCTTATCTCATGGCCAAGTGACCACTGCATGTGACCACAACTCCACTTTCAAATGAATTTCGAAACTCGTGATTTCGCAATTCCTTGTGCGAGCGCTTCCGGTCTTTCGATCTTCGAAACCCCGAAAAGGGATGCCGGATGACAAGCTCCTCTCTTGAGCCTTGTCCACGTGACCCTGCTCTGTGACCTGGGCCTTACTCCAAAAGGCGCTTTCAGAATTCGCATTTTAACGATGTAAAGGATTCGAGCCCTTGCCCTTCAGCTTCTTGATTCCCGACGTGCGATGAACCAAATCAACGGTCCAAGCCTCCTCTTGATCAATGGTTGCGATTAAATTGCAATCTCACCAGTCGCGAGTACTTGATGCTCCCTGTATTGAATCTCTTCAGTAGCGAGTCAGCGAAACGCTGAACTCGCGCCACGTGTTCTCCTTGATGGATGACCACGATGATGTCGGGACAACCAAGGGCCCATATTCCAACCGTGAATTCACCTTTCGGGGATTTGAGAACCAAGATAGGGCCTTGTTCTCCCAACTCGCAATCCCCTGTGTCCCGAAATGAACCAATGGTCCAGATCTTTTGGATCGATGGATCTTGTTCCTCTTGAGCTTAAAGAGCTGCGCGATCTTCTTCATTATCCTCCTCGCAACTCTGTCTGATCCGACGACTCACAACAATCGACACTTATCCCTCGAAGTTTTATGCCGTCCGTTCAAACCCTTTCCTCTTTCTTGCTATCTTGTGTGTTTGGACGTGGATTCAATGGTCTAGATATTCTCTCTGTAGTTGATCCAACGGTTGTTGTGCTCCTCCTCTTGAGCTTCGACTTTCCTCCCAGACTTGGAAGATTTTCAAAGTCTCGAAGGCCTCGACCTTTGCTTCCTCTGTGAGCCCTGATGGTTTTGGATCTCGCCTGTGTTTTGGAAATGCTATCTCTTCTGAGCTTTGTTAGTGGCTTTGACATCGAAGTGTCTTGGCCTGCTGTTCCTTTTCTGTTGGAATTTTGTGCGCAAAGGAACTATCCCTCCTGAGCTTAAGAACTTTGAGACAAGTTTGCACCGATACACACTCCTTGTGCTTGACGAGCCTTTAGACGACTATCTATCAACACTTCACTTGAGTGTTGGCCTGGTGCACTCCTTGCATAGGTCTTTCTCCTGAGCATTTGGCAACTCTGCTTCCTCCTTGAGATTCAACTGCTCAAACCTCAAAGGTCTCTGTCTCTTTTTTCCCTCGAAGAGATGAAAATGCTCTCTAGGCAACTTCTTGCTCAAGCACCCCTTGTTGATCTAACAGAGTATTCAGTAACTCTGTAAGTGTCTCCTCTTGTGATACTTATCTTATCTCTAAACTTGAAATAAAGTTCCTTATGTGCACTCTTCGCACACGCTCGATGCCCTCCTAGTAGAGCTTTACAAAACCTTCAGCGATTTTGTCTTCTCTCTATGCCCTCCTTTGCACAATATCACCTCTAGAGTATTCAGTAACTCTGAGGCTTCTTCACGAGTCTATGACTTCCTCTAGTGCCCCCTCCTGGAACGTCTCTGTCTGAATTCCACAGAACTCAGAATTGCACTCTTGCACTGGCTTACAGAACCCTCAGTATTCTGTCATGCAACCTCTTGCAAGAAGCGACAAAGAACCTAGACTTGAAAATCAAAGGACTCACATACAACAAATTCTGTCTATCCCTGCAAATGTAAATCTAACATACATCTACAACATATATGAACACACATAGATGACATTCAAATGCATAAAACACACAAAGACTCATGTGTAGGAAAAAATGCTCTTTGTATAAATATGAATTCCTGTTACAATATGGGTAAGCTCAGACTGCTACAGAGTCTCGACTTCCTCTCTTTTTTTCTCTTCCTAACTCAGACCTAACTAATCAATCTATATACAAAGATCCTTTTACAAAAGGGGCTCCTCGAGCTCTTCCCTCCAAGCTACCTACTCTCATAAATTACATTGAATTACATTCAATGGTTGTCTAGTCCGAATCGGATCTAGATCTCAACCTTACAACCATTTAGGTGACACTAACTACAGCCTGCGTACAAGCATGGCTTTGGCTCTACCAGCCTTATAATCATTTAATTCATTTAATTTCAATTTGAAATTTGAAATCTAGAGGGTTGGTGCCTCTCTTCTCCTTGAATGTGCGTTGAGTGTGTTGACTGGCTGGCGCTTTGCTGGGTTGGAGCGATGCTCTTGGATCATACTCCACTGCTGCGAAAAAAATTCATGAGCTCCTTCTAATGAGATTCCTAGCTATGTTGTTGAAATCCACGTAGATCCCAAACTATTCTTTGGAGCTATCCATCTGCTCCACTTCTTTGTTGTTGCTGCTTCTATTGCAGGCTCTCTTCTGTTCAGCCCTTTATTGACAGATTTTTCTACTGACCTCAACATCAACCTTCTTATCTTCTCAATTACCTCGTCCAGCTGCTCCACTGGTTGGATATTCTTTTGCAGTCTCCTCGGCTGCACTTCTTCCCTGCAAATGGGTAGATCAATTGGATCCCCCTTGAAATTTTCTCCATATCTTATGGCCTTGACTTGACACTCTACTGCAGACTCCAATTTTGCAGTCTCTTCACTGAGCTACTGCTCAACTTCCTTTTTTGATATCTTGACTGTCATATTTCCTTGTGTTGGCTCAATTCCAACTTCTTCCAGCTGCTCCTTGGGCTAGTATCCTTCCCGTGTCTCCAACCTAACCTGTTGGATATGCATACTCTGCACCCTCACCCTTCTCTCTAGGGATTCAAATTCTTCATACAGATCAACAAAATCTATGCTGTCAGTTTCTTCCTCTTCTGCTTCTTCTTCTGTAGTCTCCAGTACTGCAGTTACCTCCTGCTTAGCTTCCTGGCTGAAAAGTTCAAGAAATCCTATTGAATTCTTTTGTTCTTCTACTGGGGGTTCGAATCTTGATGTCTGCCCCATTTCTTCTTTCTCTTTGACAGTCAAAGTTGGCTGTCCTTCTTCTTCTACTGTTGCAACTGCAACACAGGCTTCGACCTTAATTGGGCTATATGGCAGGAATACCTCTATTCCCCCAATGATCAGAAGAATCCTTTGATCCTTCTCTGTCAGCTCTCCTTGCTAATTTAAACTCATCCCTGAGTTCATGATACTCTCACATGGCCTCATCTTCTCTCCCTCGTCCACTTGGAAATATGGGATTTCTTCTCTACCCACCTGGCAGTCTATTAGATCCCCTAGTGATCCCATCTCATTGCCCACCTAGCAACTTGAAATTTCATCCCTGCTCACCTGGCAGTCTCTGAGATCTCTACTCGATCTCTCCTCCTCATCATCACTGAGACTCTTCCCAGCTTCTGGCTCACAAACATGAACCATCTCTCCTTCACCTTTGAGGATTTCAACATACCTCAACCATCCTCTTAACAACCTTCGTTGTCCTTTGGCCAACAATCTCTGAACGGGCCATTTTTCTTTCCTCTTCATGGGACACTCATATACCCAACATGCTTCTGCACTCTTCTGCATTTTCAATGCAGGTTGTTCCATTCATGCTCTCACCTCAGCGAGCTCCTTGTCAATTTCTTCTTTGCTTTTTTGCAGGTGGTCTCCTCTTCGACCATGCTCATGGCCTTCAATAGCCATCTTTCTTTTTTTTTTACCTGCTACCTACATAAATCAATTGTGTGCAGGCTCTGATACCACTTTGACGCAGACCCCCTAACTTTTCCTCGACAGGGTCCGCTGACCTCCTGGTCAAGGATCGTTCTTATCCTACACTGAGCTGGATTATCTCCTTTGGGTCCCTACTGGAACCTCAAATTAAACAATCCACAGGTCCTCCACAAAAACCCCACCTGCGCAAATATGCACTAGGCGTGAGTCTTCACCTCCACGCGACGAAGGTGCTATGACCTCAGGCTTTCCGAACCCTGATAAGGGATGACGAGCTCTGGATCTTTCCTTATCTCGCGGCCAAGTGACCACAACTCCACTTTCAAATGGATTTCGAAACTCGTGATTTTGCGATTCTTGGTGTGAGCGCTTCTGGTCTTTCGATCTCCGAAACCCTGAAAAGGGTTGCCGGATGACAATCTCCTCCCTTGAGCCTTGTCCACGTGACCCTGCTCTATGACCTGGGACTTACTCTAAAAGGCTCTTTCGGAATTCACATTTTAACGATGTAAAGGAGTCGATCCCTTGCCCTTCAGACTCCCGATTCCTGACTTGCGATGAACCAAATCAATGGTCCAAGCCTCCCCTTGATCAACGGTTGTGATTAAATCGCAATCTCTCATGTCGTGAGTACTCGATGCTCCCTTCGTTGAATCTCTTCAGTAGCGAGTCAACGAAATGCTAAACTCTCGCCATGTGTTCACCTTGATGGAAAACCACGATGATGTCGGGACAACCAACGACCCAGATTCCAACCATGAATTCACCTTTTGGGGATTTGAGAACCAAGACAGGGCCTTGTTCTCCCAACTCGCGATTCCCGGTGTCCCGAAATGAACCAATGGTCCATATATTTTGGATCGACGGATCTTGTTCCTCCTAAGCTTCAAGAGCTGTGCGATCTTCTTCGTTATCCTCCTCACAACTCTGTCTGATCCGACGACTCACGACAAATCGACACTTCTCCTTCGAAGTTTTATGCCATCCGTTCAGACCCTTTCCTCTTGCTTGCTATCTTGTGTGTTTGGACATGGATTCAATGGTCCAGATCCTCCCTTTGTAGTTGATCCAACAGTTGTTGTGCTCCTCCTCTTGAGCTTCGACTTTCCTCCCAGACTTGGAAGATTTTCAAAGTCTCAAAGGCCTCGACCTTTGCTTCCTCTGCGAGCCCTGATGGTTTTGGAAACGCTATCTCTTCTGAGCTTTGTCAGTGGCTTTGACCTCGAAGTGTCTCGACCTACTGTTCCTTTCCTGTTGGAATTTTGGGTGCAAAGGAACTATCCCTCCTGAGCTTAAGAACTTTGAGACAAGTTCTCACCTCTGCACACTCCTTGTGCTTGACGAGCCTTCAAACGAATGTCTATCAACACTTTACTTGAGTGTTGGCCTGGTGCACTCCTTGCATAGGTCTTCTTCCTGACCGTTCGACAACTCTGCTTCCTCCTTGAGATTCAACTGCTCAAAACTCAAAGCTCTCTGTCTCTTCTATCCCTCAAAGAGATGAAAATGCCCTCCTGGCAACTTTTCGCTCAAGCACCCGTTGCTGAGCTAACAGAGTATTCAGTAACTTTGTAANCCACAGGTCCTCCACAAAAACCCCACCTGCGCAAATATGCACTAGGCGTGAGTCTTCACCTCCACGCGACGAAGGTGCTATGACCTCAGGCTTTCCGAACCCTGATAAGGGATGAAGAGCTCTGGATCTTTCCTTATCTCGCGGCCAAGTGACCACAACTCCACTTTCAAACGGATTTCGGAACTCGTGATTTTGCGATTCTTGGTGCGAGTGCTTCTGGTCTTTCGATCTTCGAAACCCTGAAAAGGGTTGCCGAATGACAATCTCCTCCCTTGAGCCTTGTCCACGTGACCCTGCTCTGTGACCTGGGACTTACTCTAAAAGGCTCTTTCGGAATTCACATTTTAACGATGTAAAGGAGTCGATCCCTTGCCCTTCAAACTCCCGATTCCCGACTTGTGATGAACCAAATCAATGGTCCAAGCCTCCCCTTGATCAACGGTTGTGATTAAATCACAATCTCTCATGTCGTGAGTACTCGATGCTCCCTTCGTTGAACCTCTTCAGTAGTGAGTCAATGAAACGCTAAACTCTCGCCATGTGTTCACCTTGATGGACAACCACGATGATGTCGGGACAACCAACGACCCAGATTCCAACCATGAATTCACCTTTTGGGGATTTGAGAACCAAGACATGGCCTTGTTCTCCCAACTCGCGATTCCCGGTGTCCCTAAATGAACCAATGGTCCATATATTTTGGATCGACGGATCTTGTTTCTCCTGAGCTTCAAGAGCTGTGCGATCTTCTTCGTTATCCTCCTCACAACTCTGTCTGATCCGACGACTCACGACAAATCGACACTTCTCCCTCGAAGTTTTATGCCATTCGTTCAGAGCCTTTCCTCTTGCTTGCTATCTTGTGTGTCTGGACATGGATTCAATGGTCCAGATCCTCCCTTTGTAGTTGATCCAACAGTTGTTGTTCTCTTCCTCTTGAGCTTCGACTTTCCTCCCAGACTTGGAAGATTTTCAAAGTCTCAAAGGCCTCGACCTTTGCTTCCTCTGCGAGCCCTGATGGTTTTGGAAACGCTATCTCTTCTGAGCTTTGTCAGTGGCTTTGACCTCGAAGTGTCTCGACCTACTGTTCCTTTCCTGTTGGAATTTTGGGTGCAAAGGAACTATCCCTCCTGAGCTTAAGAACTTTGAGACAAGTTCTCACCTCTGCACACTCCTTGTGCTTGACGAGCCTTCAAACGAATGTCTATCAACACTTCACTTGAGTGTTGGCCTGGTGCACTCCTTGCATAGGTCTTCCTCCTGACCATTCGAAAAATCTGCTTCCTCCTTGAGATTCAACTGCTCAAAACTCAAAGCTCTATGTCTCTTCTATCCCTCAAAGAGATGAAAATGCCCTCCTGGCAACTTTTCGCTCAAGCACTCGTTGCTGATCTAACAGAGTATTCAGTAACTTTGTAAGTGTCTCCTCTTGCGACACTTCTCTTATCTATGAACTTGAAATAGAGTTCCTTATGTGCACTCTTCGCACACGCTCGATGCCCTCCTGGCAGAGCTTTACAAAACCTTCAACGATTCTGTCTTCTCTCTGTGACCTCCTCTGCACAGTCTCACCTCTAGAGTATTCAATAACTCTGAGGCTTCTTCTCAAGTCTATGACTTCCTCTGGTGCCCCCTCCTGGCACGTCTCTTTTTGAATTCCACAGAACTCATAAGTGCACTCTTGCACTGGCTTACAGAACCCTCAGTATTTTGTCATGCAACCTCTTGCATGAAGTGACAAAGAACCCAGACTTGAAAATCAAAGGACTCATAGAAAACAAATTCTGTCCATCCTTGCAAATGTAAATCTAACATACATATACAACATATATGAACACACATAGATGACATTCAAATGCATAAAACACACAAAGACTCATGTGCAGGAAAAATTGCTCTTTGTATAAATCTGAATGCCTGTTACAATCTGGGTAAGCTCGGACTACTATAGAGTCTCAGCTTCCTCTCTTTTTTTCTCTTCCTAACTCACACCTAACTAATCAATCTAGATACAAAGATCCTTTTACAAAAGGGGCTCCTCGAGCTCTTTCTTGCAAGCTACCTACTCTCATAAATTACATTGAATTACATTCAATGGTTGTCTAGTCCGAATCGGATCTAGATCTCGGCCTTACAACCATTGAGGTGACACTAACTACAACCTGCGTACAAGCATGGCTTTGGCTCTACCAGCCTTACAATCATTTAATTTCAATTTGAAATTTGAAATCCAGAGGGTTGGTGCCTCTCTTCTCCTTGAATGCGTGCTGGGTGTGCTGGCTGGATGGCGCTTTACTGGGTTGGAGCGATGCTCTTGCATCAACACCGATTGGCTGGGAGCTTCCTCTAAGTTTGTTTGTCGATATAGAGGTACTGAACCTCTACTTGACTGCCGAGGACTGCATTCTTTCTCTCCTGTAGCTGTTGGACTGTGTTTAAGAGAGTCGCGGGCTAACCCTTGACTGTGAAAGGGTGCCGCATCTCTCTTTTGAGGCTGCCGCTGAGTTTGTTGAGTCACTAGCTCCTTCGCCTCCTCTTCCCTGGTGGTCGATGGGTGTGTTGAGGCACCAACTCCTCCTCCTCTTCTCTGTTGGCTCCTCCTTGTTGTTGAAGGGTTTTATTATCTCAATAATGGAGGGTTCTTTCTGTCCTTGTTGTGGAGACTTTTGTTGTCTTATTTGTGGAAAGCTTTGATCTCTTATTTGTGGAAGTTCTGTTGTCTCATTTATGGAGGTTTTGTTGTCCATGTTGTGAAAGTTTGTTGTCTCATTTTTGTGGAGTACTTTCTGCTGTTGATTTCTACAGTCTCAGTTGTGGACAAAATTCTTCTCCAGCCTTGCTTGTGGTTTTTCCTTTGGCAAACTGTCCACCAGTCCATATGATAGAGATCAAACCCTAGAGATTTGATCCATGAACCTTAAACTAAATTTCTGAGCATATTAAAGAGGACAACATTCCACTTCAGGTACATCTTTTGATTGTTCTAATAAAGGTAAAGTTCAGATCCAATTTTTGTATAGGTTTACCTATGTTCATAAATGTTATTTTCAGATCTTAATTAGTCTTAGATTTAGTCTGTTCATAATCAACCTTACATTTTCAGTATACTATCTACTTCATTTTTTGTTTGTAAAAGTGCTGATCTGTTTGTACTGTAGAATTCATTTTGAAAAGATATCTCTTTTTTCCTTTTTCCCTAAAATCTAACATGGAATCAGAGCTTAGGGCATGAAAAGAGCTCAAGAGTTGCAAACTTGAACCTTCGTATATCCACTTCTTAGGGTTTGTTTTGTAGATCAACAGTAAGCATGTTTTAGATCATATATGGTTTTCAGTATGTCTCCTTCAATACTCTCAGTTTGTTCTAAGGCTGAAGCAACCACAGGTCCATGACAAATCTGAGGTTATTTAACAGGAGGACCGGGCTAATTATAGGAGAAGGTCCAAGCCCTATCTATGGACATTACCAACCCTACTGTGGGTATTCCTTTTACAGATTCAAGCCACTTCTTGAGGCAGAAGAAGGGCAGTCCTTGAAACACAAACACGAGCTGCTCTGTTCTCCTTGACTTTCTGTCTATTTTTGAGTAGAGAGAGAGTGCTTGTATGATGACCCATTTAAGAGCACCTAGTTTCATATTTTGATTTTGCTTTCGGAATGTTGTTTCTTATTTTGTTTGTTTTCAATTTACTACTTGGCCCAACTTTACATATATTCAACCCCTTGTGCTTAGTGGTGGACACTTTGGATCCTATTACTATTTGGACTGATTGATGTGGAGAAGATAGTGGAAGACTATATTGCTTTTTTTCTCTTGTACACTTGTGGGATGCAAGTTTGGGTGCCAAAGAAAACTTGTTTGGAGGAGTGACCAATGCTAGTTGGGAGATATTCCTTGTTAGGAGAATCTGGTGGATAGGGTTCTTTATTTTGGTGGATCCTTGGTTTTCTATTGCAGATTCCTTGAGATATTGTTCACGTTTACTCTATCAAATTTATTGGCACTCAAATTGAACGTACATGGGCACACTTACTTTACTTTGCGTAGCCACAAAGTATCCTACTTGGACCCTCTCATGACAACTTCGACATAACTTGTTGCGAGAAATTATGGTTACATTGNGAATTTTGGGTGCAAAGGAACTATCCCTCCTGAGCTTAAGAACTTTGAGACAAGTTCTCACCTCTGCACACTCCTTGTGCTTGACGAGCCTTCAAACGAATGTCTATCAACACTTCACTTGAGTGTTGGCCTGGTGCACTCCTTGCATAGGTCTTCCTCCTGACCATTCGAAAAATCTGCTTCCTCCTTGAGATTCAACTGCTCAAAACTCAAAGCTCTATGTCTCTTCTATCCCTCAAAGAGATGAAAATGCCCTCCTGGCAACTTTTCGCTCAAGCACTCGTTGCTGATCTAACAGAGTATTCAGTAACTTTGTAAGTGTCTCCTCTTGCGACACTTCTCTTATCTATGAACTTGAAATAGAGTTCCTTATGTGCACTCTTCGCACACGCTCGATGCCCTCCTGGCAGAGCTTTACAAAACCTTCAACGATTCTGTCTTCTCTCTGTGACCTCCTCTGCACAGTCTCACCTCTAGAGTATTCAATAACTTTGAGGCTTCTTCTCAATTTTATGACTTCCTCTGCTGCCCCCTCCTGGCACGTCTCTTTCTGAATTCCACAGAACTCAGAAGTGCACTCTTGCACTGGCTTACAGAACCCTCAATATTTTGTCATGCAACCTTTTGCATGAAGCGACAAAGAACCCAGACTTGAAAATCAAAGGACTCATAGACAACAAATTCTGTCTATCCTTGCAAATGTAAATCTAACATACATCTACAACATATATGAACACACATAGATGACATTTAAATGCATAAAACACACAAAGACTCATGTGCAGGAAAAATTGCTCTTTGTATAAATCTGAATGCCTGTTACAATCTGGGTAAGCTCGGACTGCTACAGAGTCTCGGCTTCCTCTCTTTTTTTCTCTTCCTAACTCACACCTAACTAATCAATATAGATACAAAGATCCTTTTACAAAAGGGGCTCCTCGAGCTCTTCCTTGCAAGCTACTTACTCTCATAAATTACATTGAATTACATTCAATGGTTGTCTAGTCCGAATCGGATCTAGATCTCAGCCTTACAACCATTGAGGTGACACTAACTACAACCTGCGTACAAGCATGGCTTTGGCTCTACCAGCCTTACAATCATTTAATTCATTTAATTTCAATTTGAAATTTGAAATCTAGAGGGTTGGTGCCTCTCTTCTCCTTCAATGCATGCTGGGTGTGCTGGCTGGATGGCGCTTTACTGGGTTGGAGCGATGCTCCTGCATCAACACCGATTGGCTGGGAGCTTCCTCTAAGTTTGTTTGTTGATATAGAGGTACTGAACCTCTACTTGACTGTCGAGGACTGCATTCTTTCTCTCCTGTAGCTGTCGGATTGTGTTTAAGAGAGCCGCATGCTAACCCTTGACTGTGAAAGGGTGCCGCATCTCTCTTTTGAGGCTGCCACTAAGTTTGTTGAGTCAGTAGCTCCTCCGCCTCCTCTTCCCTGGTGGTCGATGGGTGTGTTGAGGCACCGACTCCTCCTCCTCTTCTCTGTTGGCTCCTCCTTGTGGTTGAAGGGTTTTATTATCTCAATAATGGAGGGTTCTTTCTATCCTTGTTGTGGAGACTTTTGTTGTCTTATTTGTGGAAAGCTTTGATCTCTTATTTGTGGAAGTTCTGTTGTCTCATTTATGGAGGTTTTGCTGTCCATGTTGTGAAAGTTTGTTGTCTCATTTTTGTGGAGTACTTTTTGCTGTTGATTTCTACAGTCTCAGTTGTGGACAACATTCTTCTCTAGCCTTGCTTGTGATCTTTCCTTTGGCAAACTGTCCACCAGTCCATATGATAGAGATCAAACCCTAGAGATTTGATCCATGAACATTAAACTAAATTTCTGAGCATATTAAAGAGGACAACATTCCACTTCAGGTACATCTTTTGATTGTTCTAATAAAGGTAAAGTTCAAATCCAATTTTTGTATAGGTTTACCTATGTTCATAAATGTTATTTTCAGATCTTAATTAGTCTTAGATTTAGTCTATTCATAATCAACCTTACATTTTCAGTATACTATCTACTTCATTTTTTGTTTGTAAAAGTGCTGATCTGTTTGTACTGTAGAATTCATTTTGAAAAGATATCTCTTTTTTCCTTTTTCCCTAAAATCTAACATGGAATCAGAGCTTAGGGCATGAAAAGAGCTCAAGAGTTGCAAACTTGAACCTTCGTATATCCACTTCTTAGGGTTTGTTTTGTAGATCAACAGTAAGCATGTTTTAGATCATATATGGTTTTCAGTATGTCTCCTTCAATACTCTCAGTTTGTTCTAAGGCTGAAGCAACCACAGGTCCATGACAAATCTGAGGTTATTTAACAGGAGGACCGGGCTAATTATAGGAGAAGGTCCAAGCCCTATCTATGGACATTACCAACCCTACTGTGGGTATTCCTTTTACAGATTCAAGCCACTTCTTGAGGCAGAAGAAGGGCAGTCCTTGAAACACAAACACGAGCTGCTCTGTTCTCCTTGACTTTCTGTCTATTTTTGAGTAGAGAGAGAGTGCTTGTATGATGACCCATTTAAGAGCACCTAGTTTCATATTTTGATTTTGCTTTCGGAATGTTGTTTCTTATTTTGTTTGTTTTCAATTTACTACTTGGCCCAACTTTACATATATTCAACCCCTTGTGCTTAGTGGTGGACACTTTGGATCCTATTACTATTTGGACTGATTGATGTGGAGAAGATAGTGGAAGACTATATTGCTTTTTTTCTCTTGTACACTTGTGGGATGCAAGTTTGGGTGCCAAAGAAAACTTGTTTGGAGGAGTGACCAATGCTAGTTGGGAGATATTCCTTGTTAGGAGAATCTGGTGGATAGGGTTCTTTATTTTGGTGGATCCTTGGTTTTCTATTGCAGATTCCTTGAGATATTGTTCACGTTTACTCTATCAAATTTATTGGCACTCAAATTGAACGTACATGGGCACACTTACTTTACTTTGCGTAGCCACAAAGTATCCTACTTGGACCCTCTCATGACAACTTCGACATAACTTGTTGCGAGAAATTATGGTTACATTGNAGTAAGTCCCTAGATGTGTTCTAGGGCCCTTGGATGTGTTCTAGGGAATCCTTGCTCGGTGCTTGGATTGATCCTTGGATGTGTTCCTTGGTGGTTGATGATATAATTCCCTAGATGTGTTCTAGGGCCCCTGGATGTGTTCTAGGGAACCCTTTCTTAACGCATGGGTTGATCCTTGGTCTTGTACCTTGGTGGATAAGACCCTATATGTGTTCTAAGGCCCCCAGATGTGTTCTGGGGCAACCTGGTCTTAGACCAGGTAGACCTTGGTTTAAATACCAAGATGTGATGATGTGTGATCCTCTTCCTCTCTCCCAGGATGGTCCATGAGACCTAGGAGTGGCTAAGAAGATGGACATGACCACATGGTTGATGTACCCTCTTATGCAGTGATGATAAAATTTTATAAGTCATTATGAGAATCATGTGGACATGTTTTTCGATTGTGTACCCCCTTGACTTTGTCTTAAAGTTCTCCCTTTACTTGTTGTCTTGCTTTCCCTCTTGTTTTATGTGGTGAGGGGTTTTTATCTTTTACTTTGATTTAATTGACATTTAATTAATATTTATATTAATTAAATTGTCATTAATTAATTAATATTATTTTAGCCTTAAACCCTCTCCTTAGCTATAAAAGAAACCCTCCCCTCTAGCATTTTCACTCACACACTCACTCCTCACTCTCCTATTGCTGCGGCTACCTCAATTAATCTTTCTTGGTGATGGTGTGGCCTCTTATTTGAGCTATCTGTTTCAGATATGAAGTAATTTACATAGACACCAATTGGCTGGGAGCTTCCTCTAAGTTTGTTTGCTGATATAGAGGTATTGAACCTCTACTTGACTGCCCAGGACTGCATTCTTTCTCTCCTGTAGCTGTCGGACTGTGTTTAAGAGAGCCGTAGGCTAACCCTTGACTGTGCAAGGGTGCCACAACTCTCTTTGAGGTTGTCGCTAAGTTTGTTGAGTCACCAGCTCCTCCGCCTCCTCTTCCCTGGTGGTCGTTGGGTGTGTTGAGGCACCAACTCCTCCTCCTCTTCTCTCTTGGCTCCTCCTTGCTGTTGAAGGGTTTTACTATCTCAATAATGGAGGGTTCTTGTTGTCCTTGTTGTGGAGACTTTTGCTGTCTTATTTGTGGAGAGATTTGTTGTCTTATTTGTGGAAGTTCTGTTGTCTCATTTATGGAGGTTTTGTTGTCCCTGTTGTGAAAGTTTATTGTCTCATTTTTGTGGAGTACTTTCTACTGCTGAGTTCTACAATCTCAGTTGTGGACAACGTTCTTCTCCATCCTTGCTTGTTGTCTTTCCTTTGGAAAACTGTCCACCAGTCCATATGATAGAGATCAAACCATAGAGGTTTGATCCATGAACCTTAAACTAAATTTTTGATCATATTAAAGAGGACAACATTCCACTTCAGGGACATCTTTTGATTGTTCTAATAAAGGTAAAGTTCAGATTTAATTTTTGTATAGGTTTACCTATGTTCACAAATGTTATTTTCAGTTCTTAATTAGTCTTAGATTTAGTCTGTTATCTTTCATAATCAGTCTTACATTTTCAGTATACTATCTACTTCAGGTTTTGTTTGTAAAAGTGTTGATCTGTTTGTACTGTAGAATTCATTTTGAAAATATATCTTTGTTTTCCTTTTTCCTTAAAATCTAACAACGAGATAGGTCAACATGTGAAGAACTCCAACTCTAAGTGACAGATGTCAAGCTCCAAGGTATGCATGCCCATTAAGCAAGTGTCCCAAGGTGAACACTTCACAAGAAGCGTCCAACATTCCTTGTCTAAAGGCCTCCAATGGTCCAACGCTCTCTCTTAGGCCATGTGTACCTCTGTGTCCACCACACCTACATGAACACTCCTCAACCCAAGCATCCACAAGTCAAGAACAAGCCTCCATGCAAGTAACGGAGTGTTCGCATGTTACCTATGGCTCAATGCTCTCTTGGATGCTCAATGCCCCTTCTCTTAATGGGTTGTTTTCCTAGGAAAGCAACCAAGCACTCCACATGTGCATCTCATGATGAATGTGAGTAAGCCAAACAGATATCCAACCTTCTATGGAAGTGTGCCACATAAGCATTGAGTCAAGGTATAGAAATCCATGAGTAAGCTATCTCCAATGCATGTCCATCATGGTACAACCAAGGGTAATCAACATACCATGCATCCCACATCACATGAAACACCCTCAAGCATGGTGTAAAGAACTTTCGGAGTAAGCCCAAAAGATAGCAAAAATCACATAGATGATTGTCCTTGATCATACCTCTGAAGGTGATGTTTTTGGCCCCCAAAATGGGTCGAGGGAAGAGTTCCCTCATTTTTTCATTTGGATACCATTTTTCCTTGTTTGGAAGTTGTCCTCTTGGCACAACTTGCAAATACTCAATTTCCTCGTTCTTGGACATCTGATTTTCTTTTGTATGACCATGTCCTCTTCCATTGCTTTGAGTACTTCAGGGACCTGTGAATACTCAATTTCTTTTTTTCTTGGACATTTTTTTTTATTTTGTATGACCATGTCTTCTTCCACTGCTTTGAGTGCTTGAGGGAGAAAGTCTTCAATCTTGGGTAATAGTTGTTTCTCACTAGTCTCTTTCTAAGTCACCGCATTCAGTGATTCTTATCCTTGAAATTCGAAATTCACCAAATGTGAAGGCAATTCGAATAAATTTGATCCAGATTCAATGAATCTCATGTTGAACCCGAACTCGAGCTCGAATTGGAACTTCAAGGCGAATAAATTTTCTAGAAAATTGAGGGTTTGTTCAAATTCAACCCCAAAATTCGACAGAAAAAAAACTAAACCCTAGCCGCCCACTCCACATAGTTTTCGTGCCTCATAGTTTTCATTTCTTCCAATGCTTTAGTCCTTGGTCGAAATTCCCATGGCCTCCACGCAGTTGCATACTCCTCCACCGAATCCAATTCTAGTTTCCTTTGCCCAACATATTTCCCATTGCCTTCGTGCAGGGCCATATTCCTCCGACTGATGTATTTACCATTGCCTCTGCATAGGGGCTTATTCTTCCACCCATGTTGCACCAACTCTCCTTCGCGCAGGCTTGTTAGCAAAAATATCCACCCTACAAATTGAGTTGATAAACCTGTTATAACATTGGTGAATACTTGGCTAATTAAAGGAGTAATAGCCCCAAAATGTCACTGAATAAACCCTCTCTGTTTGGGCTAGTGCTCGCTAGCCTCAGGGGGGAGTCCCCAGGCAACCTAGGTACTTTGTTGTTGTCTTTTATGACTGATTTTCTGCGTGTAAACCCAAAAAACAACTGCTGTTATGTCTTGGACAACGTGTTAAAACTGTCTAGAACACTTGAGAAAGATAGTCTTTTCACTTGGAAGGATCCTGTAGGGTTAGCACAATGAATATAGAATAGAGATAGAACAAAAAACTAGTCAAAAGATAAATAAAATCACAATGAGCAGCTCAAAAAATGACAAATCAGTTTGCAAATTTCACAAGATACCGACAAGAAACAAGGTTAGAACACAAACACTCGATTTTTTTATTGATAGGCTTACAAGAGGGTTGGTTACGCCACAATTGAAAAGTCCACAACTGGTACACTGATCACTTTGCTCAAATAAAAGTCACTAGACTAAGAAAGAGAGAGAAGAACGAGAGATAAAACACTATGTTGATGCTGCCAAGAACCGACCAATAACCAATGAAGACAATCCAATATATAGAAGAGGAGTGTGAAGAATATAGGAGTTAATGTGCATGAGGGAATATGTGTGAGTGAGAAATTTAGGAATTAATGTGCATGAAGGAATAAGTGTGAGTGAGTAATGCGCATGGGTGAGTTAAATAGTGGCTAAGATGCATGGAGGATAATTTTAGCTTTCCAATGCATGTTAGATTGCTAAATTTGGGCAAGGGGCGAGGGAGTTATTAGTTAAAGGGAAATTCACCCTATTTTTTAGGGATTTCCTAAAATTTAAGAATTTTGCGTTTAAAAACAATTTGCGGAGAATTTTTAGAAGGAAAGTGAGAGGAATAGAGTGAAAAATTAGCCTTGAGTGGCTAAACTTTCTCTAGAAAATGCCACCTCACCCATGCACCACCTCTTTAGCTTAATTAATTCTCATTTAAATGCAAAATGTGCCCTTGGTCAATTGATGCCATGTAGGTGCCACATCACCTTGAAACTCTTCCACATGTCAAAAACTGAGCTTGCCACTTGTCACTGCTGGAGATAATGATGGCTGCTAAAAATAGAAATTTCCAAAAATAGCCATCCAATCCCAAAAATTTGAAACTTGTCGAAACTAACCCAAACTCTTCACAAATGCTCAGAATGACCAGGAGACCACCACCATATGTCTACTGCTAAAACTAGACACTGCTAAAAGTAGAAAGTTCTCGCATGTCCATGATATTATACTCCTTGGATTCGATTATCCGTAAGGGATCCAAATCCACAATCATAATAGACATGGGAGCCCTGGTGCTCAACTTGCTAAAAATAGAAATCTATGACAAATCATCTTGGAAGAGGTCCAAGAGACTCAAAATGTCTCAAGGATCCATAATATGCGCTCATAATCTGGGTCGTGGAACTCAAATTGCTAAAAATAGAAAGTTCTTGCATGTTGCTCGAAAAAGTGCTATCGGGCCTAGAATCATGCAAGAACCATCCATGTATGCTCAAAACTACTCCAAACTGTCAAGATACCCACTTAAAATGTGTCTCCTAAAAAGTAGGGGCACCTGTTGTATGTAGACATCTCTCTCAAAATGCAAAGGAACACAAGCTAACTCTATCTCTGAATGAAACAACCATGTATCGATCATATACCTGTCTCTGATGGGAACCAACCTCTTGCTCAACACAAGTGCTAAACTCTGGGAGAATCTCAGAATGCCAGCCAAACTAGTGCATGCTGGCTCTTAACCCGCAAGATTTTCAAGGGTGAAAATCTAGGGGTTAATAAAGATGCAGCTGCATACTCCTCCACCCAACGAGTTTTCTCCCCACAACGATAGACTCCTTTGCCCAACGCCGATGCCCTTGCAAGTTAGTTCCAGTCTGCGGGCCAGTGTTTGGGTTTCCTTGTAGCTGGTTTCATTCATATCATATGGGTTTAATTGCATATATTTTTTATTTATTTGATATATTTTTTTATTTAAAATTTTTGTACTATTCGAATATAATGTCAAATTTTATCACAAAAATATTCAGTGTCAATTTTTTGTCGAACTTCAAGGTCGTCGAATTCGAATTGAAAGGATGTTTATGTAGGATGGAAAATTGAGTTGAAATGCATTGCCATATTTGTTTATGAAAGTATCTCAAATGGACCATACCTTATGGGCTTGAGATTTTTCCTTCCTCTTGCATTATCTCTTTGGTCAAATGTAACCAAATTGTCTCCAACGTGGAACTTATGCACTTTCATATATTTTCCATGCCTTACTTTGTCTTTTGTGTGAGTCTCCTCCAATTTTGTTTAGACTTGTTTATGCACTTGTCATTTACTTTTTTCTATGAACTTTTCAAACTTCTATTCCTACTTGTGGGTTGTTATTCCTTGTTTTTCTTGCTTGTTATATACCGTGTTAAATGGTGATTATGGAAGGAACTCATAACAAACTTCAAATATTATCATGTGAGTAGATGGGTGAACGTCCCCATTGCATGCATGTTGAATGTAGGATTTCATCCCATATCTTGGGGTGATTGTGATTATACCCTCTCAATGAATGAACACGTGTGGTATTAACGGCTAGTGCGTATCCATTTACCTGGGTATGGAATGAGTGGATTTGTTTAATATTTTAAAACCTAGCATATCTATCTGAAGTATTGGATTTGGGCAAACAAAATTGAATCCATACCATTTTAGGGAGGAGTGAGAATAAACATATACTGTGAGAATCGAATAAACCCTAGGTAGGGTTATGATACCGAAAACATAATCTCCATAAACACTGAACGATATTATTATTGAACAGTACAATATTACAATGAGGGTTCTCACTCATATAAAGAGCTTGAGAGACGAAAACCCCAATCCTAGGAGATGAAAAACCTAAAAGACAAAAACATAATCTCTTAACCTAAAGTCACTAAAGTGACTTTATTAAATGGGTAATCCTTATATATCTAATAACCCCCCATAAGGTGTACAATTCCGAAAGATAACAAATTGGAATCAAATACATATACTGAATGTAAAACACACAAACTGAAACACTAAACATTAGTAACATACTTTATAAGCTTCTTCTTTGAACATAGTTCTTGGACCAATTTGAGCTCCATCAAGATGCCTCATAACCCTTGTAACAGTGTAGTTGTTGAGTTAAATTCCCGAGTTCCTGGATTCCCCCTCCCTAAACTCTCGAATCACGAATCTCTCGAAGTCAATTACTGGACAACAATCCATATGCATGTCGCGTAACCTCACTAGTAGATTGCAATCCACGTGCATGTCTCTCCAACTAATGAGGGATATTTCCCTATATCCACAACTTCTGAACTAATTGAGCAACAATCCATTTTGAGCTGTTAATTGATCTCTTCTTGTCTTCAAAGCGTGGGCTTCCTAAAATACATAAAATCCCTTATCTTCAGTAGATTCTTCACCGTTGTCAACATCCAATGGATCTTCAATCATGGTTACACTTAGTATATGTTCTCTATCTTTGACCTTTCCCTTAAGAACGTCATTGGCTTGTTGTCTACAATTCCAAGTTGTATGACCCAACTTCTTGCAATATTGACATTTTGTTTCCTCTTTTTCTTTTGTTGATCTATTGCGGTTGTTTCATGCATAGAATGCAAGTTGCGGTTGGCTATCACCTTCAATGGTTCTCTTTTCTTCTGGTAGCAATGTTGCAATAATTTTGTCCAAACTTTGTGAAGGTAGCTAACTTAGGGTAAGGATAACACAACTGTATTTAGGCGACAAATTGTTCAGGGGAATAGCCTTGGCATCCTCCACAACAACTATTGTCTTGACTTTTGCAAGCTATCTGATAATAGATCTTATATCATTAACGTGAATTGACATGGTGGCTTCAACGTGCATCTTAAAGTTGAATAACTGCAATTTTAGGGAAAATTTTGCATTCACTGCTTGTGTCCCAAATAACTTGTTGAGATTTTCTGATATCTCCTTGGATGATTTTTCCATATCTACGTGATGTAGCTCTGAATATTAGAGGGCAAGGCCAATAATTGCTTTTTCCTTATCATCTCTGCTGTGCCATTCTATCAACTTGTTCGGATCTATAGGTTCTGCCTCAGTTCCTTTGACAATTCCCCAAAGGTTTTTATTCATTAATTGCATCTGGATCTTCACTATCCACATATGGAAATTGAAACACGAGTACTTCTCTAACGACATCTCCATGACTGATTAGATCTGATCTTTTTCCTTGCATTGCATCTATGTATGTATCGGAAAAAGGGGGCTTGTGGTCATAATGAGGCACTTTCAACTAGGTTCAATGTTGGGTGTGATAAATCATGCAAAGTAACATGAAGTTGTATCCTGAGCCAACCGTTTTCGTGAGAGAAAAATTTCAGTAGAAAATCGAATGAGAAAACAAAGAGGATTCATAACCTACCAACCCTTGCATGCTTCACATTGAGCCATTAAGACATCAGGGTTGCTTGAAATTTCACATTTGTAGTGCATGGCCACCCTATTGGGAGTGAACCCTCCGATTGCGGTGTTGTATTCAAAGCAACAGAAATAGTCTTTAGAACCGACGCTGTCTAGTTCGGGAATTGAAGAATCGGGTTAGAGGTTACAAAGTGGAGCAATGGATCGATCGATTGTGATGAGATTTGCAAATATGTGCGGGCGTTAATGGTGGAAGATGAAGGGAGGGAGGTGAGGAGAAAGCCCCTTGAAATGGGAAATATGTTCAAGAATCAAATTCTCGGTGGCCATAGTGACTGTGGGATTCTATCTAAGGACTTTTAATATTGTCAGTGGCTCAATATAACTTGGCGGCTATTCTAAATCAACCCATAATTTCAAACAAATAATTGAATCCTCTGATCTTAAAACTTCAGCTTCTATCCATCCTGCTCTCATACCATATTACGAGAATTGAAGAAACCTTAGGTAGGGTTACGATATTGATCCGGATTATTTTCGGCATGAAATGAGAACGGAGATACAATAAAGAAATGCATAGAGATATCACAGCTATCCAATAATATAACATAAATGTATTATATATGCAACCATAAAAAAATATATACATTAATACAGGATTTCTATTAATGAAAGAAATGTACAGAAACTGTAAAAATATAGAGTGAAAGACTCGCTAGAATGGTGGCAGCTTATCTCTCAAAAGAGATGTGATGGCTACTCGCATTCACAAGAAGATGATTACAATGAGGCTCTGAAGGCCTTTTTACAATAAACAGGAATGCCAAAAACCCTAGACATACAAAACCCTAACCCTAGGATATGAAGCGCCAAAAGTCATGTGGGCCTCGTTTGGGTAAGTTAGTACATCAACTTCCCAGGGTCGTAACTTTTGCATACAATCTTCGTTTTAGGCGTATAATAGCTCGTTGGAAAGGTGTCGTTGAGGAGATTTATTTTGGGGGCTCAATCATGTCATAGGATATCATTGAGAAGCTTGATCTTGAAAAAACTTCATTTAGGCCCTCAAAATAGCCCCGCAAGTTAAAAACTACTAAAAATAGTAAATTACCAAAATTGTTTTGAGCTAGTTGAAAAAGGTGGGTGGCCACCAATATCCACTTGGATCAATCCTCCCTCCTTAGGAATCAATGGTCTTCATTGCGTTGAGTTCCCAGGGGAGAGGGAAAAGCGTTTGTTGAATTTGCATCTTGGTGAGCTGCTTACCTTGCTGCAGACGTCGCGCTGCTCAGTTTGTGGACGTCTGTCACGAACCTGTTGAGGCTGAGGATGTTCAAAAAGTCAAGCTACATGAGAGGACAGTGTGCAGAATGAATCTTTTCGCTTTGCTACAACCTTGTTGACTTGCTTCTGTTGGATAGAAGGTGCTTGGGGCGAGGCTGTAGTGGTTGCAGTGTCCTTTTGTTCCCCTTTTGAACAGATTGTGAAGAAGATGAATTTTGTAGTATGACGCACTGTTTAGGTGGAACAATAGTCGAAACTACCTCTGGTATTCTGTAGAGATGACCCCATAGAGAAACAATGACACTGCGGGGTTGAGACTCATAAACAACATGGTGTCTCAACATATATGGTTGGCCCTAGAGAACATCAGAGACATCCAGTGGGGCAACATCACATAATACATCATCCTTGAAGGGTTGGATGCCATATGGAAATCGACACTGTTGGCTGACACGGAGATCTCATCCTCAATGAAGCCACCTGATGTTGTATGGATGCGGGTGTGGTGTTGTCGACAATCCCAATTGTTGGATGACCTCTGCTGAGATGAGTTTATTCTGGATTCTGCTATCAACAATAAAATGAAGTAGGGTCCCCTTCACCCACATCTATGAATGAAAATGCGCTCCCCCTCTTCGGGATTTGTTGGTTCTTCTGGTTGAATTGTTGTGGTTGCGACAATAGCAGTGGGGTCTGCGTCAATGATCTATCCTTTACCAGTATTTTCAGAATCAGATTCTGAATCAGGGTTCAGCTCCTTGTCTTTGATCTCGACCACGAATGACTGTTTTGAGTGACATTCATTGGTATTGTGCCAGGTGATTTTGTGCGAATCACACCATTTTCCAGTGTCCTTCGTCATCTTCCCGTGACCCTTCTTTTCTTGTGGATTGGACTGGTTTTCGGGAGACTGTTTGTTAGGGACGTCTTTGTCATACTTTGTCTGTTGTGGATTTGCATACCCGAACTCCCATTTGTTCTGGTGCTTAAATTTCTGCTTGATTTTAATAGCATATCGATAGGCAGCACCGAGTGATGAGATGTTCAGAAAATCCATTTCAGTTTGGATGTATCTGTGTAGAGACCCACGATATTTTAGAACCAAATGTCAATCAAAGTCTTTGATACCCATCTTGGTGTGCAAGGTATGGAAGGTATTGGCTAATTCCAGAACTTCTTGGCCCCTCTCTTTCTGCAGTGTGGTCCATCTCATGTACTGGTCCTCATAGTTTCCAACAGGGTAATATTGTTCCTTTACCGCATCCACAAAAAAATCCCAAGTGGGCTCGGCCCCATATATTCCAGACTCCTCTGTGGAACTTTACTCCCAGTAAGTTTCCCACCAATGTTTGACATGAGGGAGAACTTTAAGGAGTGCGAATGTGATCTTTTCGCTGTCGGAAAAATTGTGAACAAAGAAATAACCTTCTACAAGATTTAACCATTTGTCTAGGGCTTCTGCATCTATTTGTCCTTCAAATACAGGAATATCAAAATTAACTTGTACCTTGAAAGGAGAGGTGCTTCCAAAGTGGCCACTTGATGAAGATGCGCCTATTGTTATCAACAGGCGTTGAAGGATGTGGGAAAAATTCTCCATCATTTCGTCCCTCTGTCGCGTGAGAGTTTGCTCAAGCAACAGATTGATAGGATCGTCTGCTCCGTCATTTTTCTTTTCTTCCGCCATGGAAGTTTCTTGGGCATGCAGAAGTGATTGTCTTCAAGAGATACAAGCTCGAGACCCAACTTGCTATACTCGGACCTCATCGGGGACATGCACTAAAAAACAATCAAGAGCAGCCTGCTCTAATACAACTGATCTGGATTATTTTCGACATGAAATGAGAACAGAAATACAATAAATAAATGCACAGAGATATCACAGATATCCAATAATATAACATAAATGTATCAT
>JZKD02S2325112.1:12747-27057 GCA_000966675.3 Picea glauca
GAGAAATGTTTTTCTTTTAATAAATAAAACAAGTTTCGTATGTATTTTGGAAATCATGTACCTTTGTCATGGGTTCATTGAATCGCGAATAAAACCAAATTAATTGAAAAAATCCAATCTTATTTTCATCGTGGATTTACCCTGTTTCTTCATTTAATGTCATGAATATTGGGCGGCGTGACAGGTACTCTGGTTATGGAGAGTAAATGAATCCCTTGTGAAGTGTTCCAACCTCGATGCGTGGGACGTACCTTACTTTTAAAATTAATTTTCTAAAAAATTTCAAATCTTAACGGCTTAGAGATTTCCTCGCTTTTCGTCATCTCGTGAAATTCCCTTTAACGTTTTGACTTTACAACTCGCGAGATTGCGAATCCTGATTTCAGTATTAATTAACAATAAAACATGATGTATCGGATCCTTAATGATATGATTAACTTAATTGTTGGATCGTGAATCGGGAATTCGAAAACAAGTTTTTAGGAGAATGATATGCCGAGTCGCGATATTGTGATGCAGTGATAATCAAGGCTCAATAAAATTATGTCGCGACTTCGTGAATCGGAGTTTTGGATATTTTAACTTTATGAAAGGAAATGTCGAGAGGCGATGTGCCGAGAGGCGATATGCCAAGAGGCGATATGCCGAGAACCGATGTGGTGTGAACCGATGTGCCGAGAACCAAGTTTAACTATGGTTATTTGTTTACTCTTGGTTCTTGACTATGGTTATTTTAAAAATTATCGCGTTCTCGGCTCTCGGGGTTGAGGAAACAAAAATTTAGAGTCGAGAAATGCCGAAGCGCGAAACCCCGAGGATGTCATAATCAAGGGTTAAAGGTCTTATACTATTCTGGCCTTGGACGAAAATTAAAGCCGAGTTCGCACTCTCGCGACTCGGGACTTGTGAATTCAAGAAATAAGGTGTCCGGCTTGYGAGATCACGAAACTTGAAAAATCCTAAGGACAAACATACTTGCRAAAAACGGGCCCTTTGTAAGTGACAAAGCATTACTATTCAGGCAACAAAAGATTTTTCAGAGTTTTATGACTTTGGAAGGAAAAGGGAAAGAAAAACAACTTTATATCTCAAGTATCAGAATATTCTAAATTGTGTGAGGTGAAAAAACAGGGGCGGCTCCAACACACCACATCCTCATGTTCCACCACAAAATCATTCAACAATTTTGAAAAAGCAACAAAGTGGTCCTCAACTGATTCTCCCAACCTTCCTGCAAACAAAGGTAAGCATTTAAGCCATTTACGTGCAAGTAAGTCATGAGGATAATATGAGAATGCAAGAAATATTAGTGGGTCAAAAGAAAAAAATCTCCACCTTATTGGCGGCCTCACAACGACATCCATATTGTTAATCTCAGATAGCATAAAGCACAGTTGTTACCCAACTACTAGGTAGAGGAAAATAAAAGGAAAGATAAAAAGGTCGAAGCTACACTCACCATAGTGATCATTGAAAAAGAACTTAACTAAGAACTCATACACTTACCAACTTCGAGACGAGTTCTTGGTGAGGAAATAGTCATGTTCCGAGAAAAGGTGTTAGGGTTTTTTCAAGCTCAGAGCTAGACTTTGTGAGGGAATCGAAACCAAAAGATATTCTTATGTAAGTCCCCTATGGAGTCGTCCATGTATCCTGTGGAGTCATCGGGTGAGTTAGGAAAAATAAAAATAAATAAATAAATAACTCACCAATAGTCATTTACCAAGGCTGGTGTTCCCCGACAACAATGCCTATTTGTTAGCACAAATTTTTACCCTCCAATCTAAGTTGATATATGTGTTAAGACAACGATAAAAACTAGGCTAATTAAAGGAGTAAGGGCACAAATTGTCACTGAACAAACCCCTCTCCATTTGGGCTAGTGCTTTCTAGCCTCTAGGGGAGTCCCGAGGCACATTGAAGCACCTTGCAGCTGATTTAAAGTCTAATTTTTGTGTTAAGAAAACCAAAAAAATCAGCAAGTTGTTCGTCTTGGACAACGTGTAAAAGCAACCCAAAATGATTAGAAAAAGTGATTATTTTCGCTTGGAGGGAACTTGCAATGTTAGCACAATGATAATAGACTGGAAATAAATAAGAAAACTATTCAAAAGATAAAAAATAACCACATTGAATAGTTCAGAAAATGACAAATCAGATCACAAATTTACCATAGTACCGCCAAGAAAAGTGATTTGACGACAAACACACACTTCTTTATTGATCAAGCTTAAAAGAGAGTTGATTGCGCCACACTTGGAAAGCCTACAACCAATATAATGACTACTTTTCTCAGAGAAGAGCCACTAGACTAGAGAAGAAAAGAGAGGAGAATGAGGGAGACACTATGATGTTGCTGCAATGAACTCGCCAATAACCAATGTCAAGCATCCAATATATAGCACAATGTGGGAACATATCCCAAGGGAGAGGAAGAAGACACATGAGTGGCTAAAAATGGAGGCTAAGCGCATGAGGGAGAGAGATATGTGAGGAGTGTGAGATGAGTGAGTGTATGTGAGAGTTTGCATGAAGGTTATATGTGGACAAGAGAGTAGAATGTGCCCTGAAACTTAGGAATGTGCACTTGAGGAAGAAAGGGAGGAGTAATGAATGATAATGAATGTGAATTGGATTTATGGAGTGAAAGAAATGCATGGAGGCCAAATTTAGATTTCTAATGCATGTCTTTTTGCTAAATTTGACAAAAGCATGAGTGAGTTATGGCTAAGAGGAATTTCGCCCTATTTTTTAGGGAATTTCCTAATTTTTAGGAAAATATGGTTTAAAGTCAACTAGAGACAAATTTTAAGGAGTTGATGCATGGCAAGTGGAGGGGTGATTACACAGAGGAATATATGGATAAATTTAGGCTCAGTTACGTGATTCCATTTTTCAATTAATTATTTATTTATGCTCAAGTCTTTGAAATATGCACCCCCTGCCTAAGAGGATGCCACATCACTCTGTATATCTGCCACATGTTGACCTGTGAGGGTGCCAATTGGCCCTGTATGGATGATGATCATACCTACTAAATATAAAACTTTCTAAAAATAGAATCCAATTCCTAAATTTTAGGAAACTGTCCACATCATCCATGAAGACTGGGAGAACACCGCCACATGTCACTGTCTAAAAATAGACACTGCTAAAAATAAAAAGTTGTCTGAATTCCCTTGACTCCATACTCATTGAACTCGTTTTTCCACAAGAGATCTGAATATGTGATCAAAATTGACATGTGATCCCTGGTGCTCAACCTCCTAAAAATAGTAAATTGTGCCAAATCATCCTGGAAAAGATCCAAAAGACTCAGATTGTTGCAAGGATCCACAATATGTGCTCGGAATTTGAATTTGAGGCACTCGAGCCCAAATTGCTAAAAATAGAAAGTTCCTGCATGTCACCCGAAAAAGTACTATCGGGCCTTGAATCATGCAAGGACTCTCCCTATATGCTCATAACTGCTCCAAACTGTCAAGAGACCCACTCAAACTGTGTCTCCCAAAAAGTAGCAATGTCTGTTGTATGTAGACATCTCTCTCAAAATGCATGGGAAACCAAGCCAACTTTAACTTTGAACCAAATGACCATGTACTGATCATATACATGATTCTGATGGGAACCAACCTCTGTTAACCATAAGTTTTAAAATCTGGGAGAATCTCAAAATGAAATCCAAAATAGTGCATGTTGGCTCTTAACCCTCAATATTTTCAAGGGTGAAAATCTAGGGGTTAACAGGTGGGAGAGGGTAGATCTTACCATTAATATCATGGACCCTGTTATCGCACAGTTTTTAGTTATGTTAAAATATGGATGGAATAAAGGGAAACTGGTGAGATTGAGACTATCCCACCACTGTCACTTCAGTGGGATATCTCTTTTTGTTTAGGGTGGTAGGCCTAGGGGAGACGTCCCCGGTGACCTGGGGTTTTGAGAAGGCAAAGGCTTAAAATGCTGAGTAAAGTTTTCCCCCTCACAAGTCACCACCGATCAGAAAGTCTGGCTTAATAGCCAATAAAAAGGTAACCAGAAGTGTACCTACCCAAGATAAAGCAACAAGAAAACTATACATGTGCAAGATTACTTGTTGGTTAGCACTTCATATAATAAAGGACTTATGATATAAAACAATTTGATATACAATATTGATGAAGTAAATCAATGATATAAACTAGCAATGATTACAATGTATCACTTCACAATAAATGCTAAAGAAGAAACTTCACAATGTTCAATGGCAATTTATCATCAATGTAACAATACCAACATTAGAAGCAACACTTCAACCAATCACTCAATTTCTCTAGAGATTAATAAATGTTGCAAGGTGTAAGTATAACACAAGTAGATAATAGCAGCAATAGGGTTAGTGAATGTTGCTTTGTCTTAGGCAGGTACACTTCTGGTTACCTTTTTATTGGCTATTAAGCCGGACTTTCTGATCGGTGGTGACTTGTGAGGGGGAAAAATTTACTTAGCCTTTTAAGCCTTTTCCTTCTCAAAATCCCAGGTCATCAGGGATGTTTCCCCTAGGCCTACCACCCTAAACAGAAAGAGTTATCCCATTGAGGTGGCAGTAGTGGGATAGTCTCAGTTTCACCAGTTTCCCTTTCTTCCATCCATCTTTTACCATAACTACAAACTGTGCGATAACATTTTGGCGTCATTGTCGGGGAACACTGAGTCAATTCTCCTCAAAGATGACACGTTTTCAGTAAGCCTTTCCTCAACAATCCTTATCTTACAAGCTTACCTGGCAACTCCACTAAGGGTGATTCCTTTATTTCTTTGATAATTTCACGAAAATTATCTGGCGACTCCACTGATGACGAAGCCAACCATGAATTCTCAATGGGACCAGGGAAATTTTAAACCCTTAGACATGAGTAAAATCCTGGGATACCCCCAAAGAATGCCCTCGAAGTATGAAAAGTGGCTCCCTAGATTCACTGCTAGTGGTGGGGAAAGAACCGACTATCACATGAGTGATTTTTGGGCTTTCTTTCAACTCCATCCTGTCAGTGACGATGCTGAAGATTTTGTGATGAAACTTTTTTCTACCACTCTTCACGGGAATGCTAGAAAATGGTATGATGATCTCCCTGTAGATAGCATCACATCTATGGAACAGTTAGAAGAAATCTTTCTTAGGAACTAGAGTATGAAATTGGAAGATATCCAAACATTATTAAAAAGACTCGAGTATGCAAAACAAACTGAAAATGAGACTATCTGGGACTTCCAGCATAGATTTAAGGGATTGTTGTATCAGATTCCTAGAGACCATTATCCTAAAGACAAGTACCTCATGTATCTCTTTACCAATTAACTCTTGGTGCATTTAGGTTTTCTCCTAAGTAAAAAGAGTCCAAAAACACTCTACGAATCTTGTAACATGGCCATGTATATCGAGGCAAATATCTTTTTTTCCAAAGGAGAACACATTGTTTTCCTAATCAATGATCCTGAAGACACCTCGGAAACTCTCAGTTTGGAAAGACTAGTTCCCCTTGAAACTTTTACTGTTGATTTCCAAGAAGAAGGGGAACAAGTTATTGACCAACGAAATTCTAAGGGGAAAGCTCTTGATGAGGTTTTCCAAGAGCAAGAGATCATTGAAAACACATTTGAGGAGATGGAACCCGAGCAGGGTGACAAAGTGTCAACATTCCATCCTCCTGATGAAGCCATCCACGAGCCTTCTTCCCTTGCACAACAACAAGACGATAAGGTTAGTTGCTTTCCTTTTCAAGATTTTGATGATACCTTGTTCCATGATTCAGAGAGTGAAGGAGAAATGGATTCCCCAAACGAAGCAGATCTTCCTTGCTGTACAATTGAAGACAAGGGGGAAATTCATGAGGATGAAACAATGATGCATGTTGAAGACACCCAAGTCCTCAAAGCTCCTGCATAAGAAGAAACAATAAGTTACCCTCCTCTCCAAGATTTTGATGATTTTCTACTTTATGATTTGGGAAATGAGGAGGAGATGGATGAGCCTTTGAATGTTTTGAATCCTCCATGTTATGATACTGATACTGACATAGTTAATATTGATGAGTTCAAACATGTTGGAAGACGTAAATGGGATGTAGTTGGTTTTGATATGGACCCCATTTACGACATTGAGAATCATTTACAAGTGTTGCCTTCACAATTTTCACAACATGTTACTTTTGACCAGTGGCAACAAGGGCATAATATTTACCGATACTTTCCAAACACCCAAGGTTGACCTAGTCCCTTGTTTTCCTGATGATTTCCGGTCTTACCTTAAGGGTTTTGATGAGTACTCCTCTGAGCACTTAGATTCTTTCCATGAAGTTGATTATCAACCACTATTGTGCTCAGGTCTTGATAGGAGTAAGGGCATTGTTTTCTTGAAGAAGGATCCTTGTGACAACTTTCCCCAGCCACCTCCGATTACTTTACTTTGTTGTGTCTCTAGAGGTGTAGTTGGGAAATATGTCTTTGATATTGAGTTTCCTCTGGGGAAAACCCTAGAGTCCAAGGGTTGGTTGAATACTATAAGTTTAAGTCTGTCGCCTCAGCTTTTCAACTTTCCCTTGAGAGTTTTCCAGTCATCTACTAGACCCTTTTCAATCCCTTCTAGGGCTTCAGATTATGAGAATGTCCTAGGTAGCCAACTTGCAGACCTTTAAAGTCAGTTTTCTGAACCTTTGACTTTTCACGATCCCTTCCTGAAGTGGATTAAGAACTTTCCTCAGAGAATGACTTGGCGTGATTTTATCCCTCCCACCCACCTCCATGAGTTAGACTTTATTATTTTCGACGATACGATACATTTTCTAACCCATGTTATATTTGTGCTTGACTTATTACTATTTTGGTTTATGATGAAGCACAAAGGCAGGTATTGTGGGACATTTCTAGATTGATTTCACTGGTCATTTGACTACACCTAACATCCAGCCAATAGGTAAGTACATGTAAGTAGGTAGGCATTTGCATTCATTGTATATACCATCTGCATTTCATACTAGAGTAGTTTGTTTTCACACTTGTACATGTCTTTGCTTTCAGTTATATATATATGATTTGGGGGTGATATCACCACCCCAAATGATTACTAATAGTTTCTATTGAGATCAAGCAGGTTACAGGTTATGCCAGAGATGATGAGGTTATCATGTGCTCTACGGTGAGCACATGTCCCCCAGTTGGAGCCAGATTTTATCCCCCATTTTAGGGATAACTAAGGAGATTATGTCTTGAGGCCCGTAGGTCTTAGACATGGAGTATCAAGAGCCAGATTGACTTGAGCATTGCCCTAGAGGGCCCTTCTTTTCTTCCTTTCAGCGCCTCCACTTTGTCAACAGCAACAACCCATCACCTCGGCTTGGTCTTGTAGCAGATATGGATCTTGTTCCATGAGGTAATGAGTCCAAGTATCATGGTATGTTTCACTCTGATCCTCAAAACCTTTGAATATGTGCATTTAGTTCTTTTTGTTTCTAATGGGTGCTTGGATCTTATACTTATCTACTTGACCATGTCTGGGGGGAATGACAGGATGCCCTAGTAAGCTTGTGCCCATAGGTTTTGAGTTTCCACTGGAGGGATTTCTGAAGAGTCATCGTCTGCTCCCATCATACTTACCACTTTCCATCTTACTTCTCACTCACCCATCCCATTACATTAGTCCAGGAATTGGGTTGGACAATCATTCAAGGGTTTCACCTTGCCTTGTGGGAAGAAGGGGCTAAAGGCCCAGAAGGTAAAAGAAGCCAGAAAAATATAAAAGCCTAAAAACAAAACCTCGAGATGTTTTGCCCAGGGATCCCCGAGAAAGCAGTAAAAATCTTCTTAGCAAGAAAAAAGAGGGACCCATAAAAAATAAGAAAACAAGACCTATTCAGAGGATGGGGGGTCTCATCACGAGCAAACCTATTAGGTCCATGGGCACCTAGTGGTATGAAACTACTAGCAGTTGGTCACCATGCCAGGGTAGTGGCTCGTGGTTGCATGGCCAAGAGAAAGGGGGTCTCATCACGAGCCAATCTTCTCATTTCCGTGAAAGTGATTGTGCGTAACATTGCCACCACTGGTCACCACACCAGAGCAGTGTCCCCTGATTAGCTTCTTGAAATAAAAATCAATAAAGAATAAAATGCATTAATGGGCTTGGAAACATTTGCATCTAGGACAGGTGCAGCTTGCCTTCTACAAAGGCACCCACAGGTAAGCCTTGCATTTCCCTGCTATCACTACACCCCTTGTCAAGACATCCCTTATCCACCTCATCCATTAACATGAATTGGATTTGATCTCTTCTGGAAACATCCCATTTCCAATGGACACTAGCCCAATAGGACGCCTTGTCACTTCCTCCAAACTTGCCTTGCAGATTTGTATAATGTCTTTGAGCACTTAACTGGGTAGAAGGGGTTTTATGCACATGTTTGATAAAATTGATGATTGGATATGATTGACATTACTATGATCCCTGTGACTTATGAGGCCATGGAGGGCGTATCTATTGATGTGCAGGATCATGCCCAACGGATAGGTACCATATTGGACAGGTACACATGGGGAGATGATTAGTTCGGACCTCCGTGGGGCTGAAGAGCCCACCAGATGGATGTTGAGACCCCAACAGGGGGCAGAGATAGGACAAAGGGGTTTGCACCAGAGAAGAGGAGGACGTTTCACAGAGGCACCCTGGCAGAGACTTACCTATGGGGGGTTGTGCCCTCTCCACTGGAATGTTGGGCTTGGAAGGGCTCCACTAGAATGTTGGGCTTGGAAGGGCCATGACGTCACCCAAGATGCCCATGATGTCATCCAACATTGTGGACATTTTGGGGAGACATTTATGGCAGTATGGCACATGTGGCAGCTTGGAGAGGCCCAAGGAGGGATAACGTTTTGCTCCAGGAGGCCAATGTTTCCCTAAAAAGGGATAATGTCACCCTAGAAAGGGCATGACGTCTTAATTTTGCTTGATTACGGTTTAATTTATGACATTTAATGTAAAACAATATTATTTGGTATTTTGGCCTTGTCGGCCTTTTGGTGACCTAAATTTTATTAAGGTCACTTAGTATTGTATAAGTAGAGAGCTAAAACTCTCATTTTAGACATCATATTTCACTCACACTTAGTGAGGTCTGAAATTTGCGCCCTCCTTTAGGGTTTTTGGCTGAAAATTGATGCGCACTTGTTGAAGGAGTCTCTTTCTTGGCTATTTTGGCATTTTCTTGGTGGAAGGTTTACAACTAGGGTTTGGCTATATGGATGCTTGGTGGATGTAAGTAAATTTCTGCAAACACTTCTTAATTGAATGGTTATGGTATTGTTTACTTGCATTTTGTTATTATAATTTGCTGGATTAAACCCTAGGGGACAAGCACATGTTGGTGTCCTTGTTTTATGTCCCTACTAAGTTAATCTAAGAGCCATTTTGATTTGTTGAACTTAAATAGAGCCTTTCCATAGCAACACTCTATTTCTACTCTTCTAGCCTAACCATTTTTATCTTGTCATTGAGCTAAAGAAGGAGGAAAATGTACTAAAGCCTAGGGTTTCTACACTTTAGTGAGTCGTTTTCCCCTAGGGTTTGATTGATGAAGCCTTGCCTTAGCAACACTTCATCATCTAACTCTTGTGTCTTTAGCCCTACCATCTATTATTCAAGCTAGCCATTCAAATTTGTCTTTTGAGCTAGAGAAGGAGGAAGACACACTAAGGCGTAGGTTTACTACACCTTAGTGAGCCGTCTCCCCTAGGGTTTGACTTGTTGAAGCCTTGCCTTAGCAACACTTCAACATCAAACCCTCTTGTCTCTAGCCATATCACTATCATTTCGACCCTTCAACATTTGTAGCTATTTTGACTCCATTTTCCCTAATAACGCACTGATATAAGACTTTGTGTTGAGTACCTCGATCATACACACATCCAATACTTTGAATGACTACTAATCCTTCTAACGCTAGCTTAGACTAATATTTACTAGCCCTATTGTTGTCGTCATCTACTTGTGCTATAAACATATCCATGTAGCATTTATTTATCTTTAAAGCAATTGAGTGATTGGCTGAAGCGTTGCTTCTAATGATTGGTATTGTTACATTAATAATAAATTGCCATTAACCATTGTGAAGATTCTTTAGCATTTATTGTGAAGTGATATCATTGCTAGTTTATATCATTGATTTACTTCATCAATATTGTCTACCAAATTGCTTTGTATCAGAAGTCCTTGATTATATGAAGTGCTAACCAGCAAGTAATCTTGCACATGTATAGTTTTCTTGTTGCTTTGTCTCAGGTAGGTACACTTCTGGTTAATTTTATCTTTATTGGCTATTAAGTCGAAATTTCTAATCAGTGGTGACTTGTGAGGGGGATAAATTTACTTAGACTTTTGAGCCTTTTCCTTCTCAAAACCCCAGTTCATCGGGGACGTCTCCCCTGGGCCTACCACCCTAAACACAAAGCTATCCCATTGAGGTGACAGTGGTGGGATAGTCTCAGTTGCGCCAGTTTGCCTTTCTTTCATCCATCTTTAACTGTAACTACAAATTGTGTGATAATAGACCCTATCATCTCTTTGTTATGATTTGCAGACACAGACAATCCCATCCTAGGAGAGGCTTATGAGGGGTGGCATTCCATGATTGAGTCCATGAGGACCATTATTTTACAGAATGAGTTCTTTGAGTATGGGACACCACCAAAGATATTTTTCACCACCATACAGGATATTCTTATCAACAGGTGGAATAAGAATTGCACACCTTTGCATTTCTTGTCTCACTCATTGAATCCCAAACACTACAGCAGTGAGTGGCTCGGTTGTGGGACTTCATGCAGATTCCCTCCTCACATGGATCATGAACTTTTAGAAGGGAGGAAGGAACCATTTAGAGGGCTATATCAAGATAGAGCATCCCTTGATGAGGTGGAGGCAGGCTTTGTAGAGTTTTCCACTACCAGCGAGAGATTTTCTAGCTATGATATGCTCAGAGACAGGGGATCTAAGAAGCCCTATGCTTGGTTGGAAACTCATGGGGAAGCGTGCCCTCCTCTACAACAGTTATCCATTAGGATCCTCTCTTAGGTTACTTCATCCTCTTGTTGTGAGAGGAAATGGAGCACATGTGGGAATTTGTACAATTTGAAGAAGAGCAGGATTGAGTAGTCCAGGGCAAAGACAATGGTGTATGTGCACACCGACCTCTGTCATTTTTACAAGCAGAGGGAGGAGTGGGTGAAGGTAAAGAAAAAGATGTGGGATGTGTTTCTTGATGATATGGGTTTGGATAGTAGTGTTGAGTTGGCATTGGCCAACATGGATCTTAATGACCCAGTGCTAGAGCCAGTCACTTTCAAGGATGATATTCCTCTTGAGGGGTTATCCTCCACAACAGCAAATCCAACTCCATAGATTGGATTGGATAATCATGTAGAGGATTCAGAGGTTGGAGGAGAGAGCAGTGGCGATGGCATTGATTTTTATGATGATGACATGGTGTTGGAGGAATATTGACAGTGTCGTGCTATGAGATTCTTCCATCTATGGGTCTAGTATCTACCTTATTTTGTATTTTCCACTGGAATTCCCACCTATAGTAGCCTGTAGGTTGTAGTAGTGACTCAAGAGTCAGTGTCTATGTAACACATTTTGATTTTGATGACTTAATGAGAAAACTATAGTTTATGGTTTGAATTTCTTGTGTGTTTCAATATTTGTCATCATGATTTTAATATTTATCATCATTTATATTAGTAACTTAGTAGTTACTAAATTAGTACTAGAATACTAGTTATATGATTGAATTTGTATCATCATCATGTAAATATTTCCAGTTTAATTATTTCATTTTTGTATGTGTAATTCGTAATCTTAATTTTAATATATATATATATATATAACATGTCCTTCGTGTCCTATTTCTAGGGGTCACCGTTCTCGTGTTGGATACTCGCATTTTTGTGTCCTCTGTGTCCCGTCCCCGTGTCAGGTGACTTAGAAAATTGCTATAGAAAAGGAGACTGGAAATGGTTGGTTGAGAATATTGACAACAAAACTAAGCAATGGTGTAATAGGTGGCTCTCCTTGGGATGTAGACTAACACTTTCAAAGTCAGTGTTGAAGGAAATACCATTTTATTGGAAATCTATAGCTTTCACCCCAAAGGGGGTGCTAGAAACAATCAGTAAGAAGTGTTTTAAGTTCTTGTGCATTGGCAAGAGAGAATTTGATCGTAACCCTTTAGTTAATGGCAAGTCTTGGCCAAACCCAAAGAGATAGGTGGTTGTGGGCTCAAAAATATTCGTTTTTGTGGGGAAGGCACTAGTAGCTAAGAGTGTGTGGAGGTTGATATCCAAAGAAATCTTGTGGAGCTAGGTAATAGCTCAAAAATATATAGATCCCTTAACAATAGAAGAATGGGTTAGATTGTAAATTAAATAATTTCATAATGTGTCGAATATGTGTAAGTCTATATCGTTGTCCTTTCCATTCACTGGAAATTGGTTAGTATGGAAGATAGGGAGTGAAGCCAAAGTGAGGGTTGGAGCTAATCCTTGGGTAGGAAGTGGAGAGGCATATAAATTGCCAAGGGAGTCGATTTCTAATTTCCAAAGTCAAGTTATTTATAAGTTAGCACATGTAGTGGATCTTATTAACAATTATATCTAATAGCAAGGTTGGATCTCAAGAGAGAGGCTAAGGTTATCAAAGAAGGATCTAGAGCTTTGAAATGGTTATATTGATCAATTGAAAAAGAATCATATCCTGATAAGAGAGGATGAGGACCATTGGTTTGGTCTAAGAACCCTATTTTGGGGGACTATACCCCAAGGTTGGGATATGAAGCAATGTCCAAAGAAGATAATCAAAGACTAGAGGACTGGTGGTGGAAGACATTATGGAGGTCAAAAGCTCCCCTAAAATCAAAAGTGTATATGTGGCTTGCCTTAAGGAATAAGTTGTTGACTTGGGAGGTGTTGCAAAGGCGAAATCGCCAAGCCCTAGAAGATGTATACTATGTAAAAAGTTGTAGAAACTATTGACCAACTATTTAATAGATATGTATATGCAAAGACTATTGGGGTAGAATTGGAATTATTGACTCGTTGTGAGAGAGGTTTGAATGGGAAACCTGCTGGAGAACGCTTGAAAAATTGGATGCAAAACAAGGAGGTAAAAGGCCATCGGGATCTTCCATTGGTAGTCTCATGGGGCATTTGGTTAGCGTGCAATTTAGCTATATTTTAGCATAAAGGAGTTCCATCTTTCCACTATGCTTCTCAAATATGATTCCTTTTCACTAGTATAAAAGTGCTAGGTAAGAGAGCAAAGCAAAGATGCCTGGATAATCCACTAATTGAGAAGAGGTGGGCTTGGGGCAATTTTGATGGTGCAAGCCAAGGTCATCCTGAGGTAAGTGGAGCAGGCGGTATCTTATTCTTGTGAGTTGTCTAAGTCACACTTCTGGCAATTCAAAGCAGAGTTAGAGAGTGGTTCCAACAATTATGCTGAGTTACTAGCATTAAAACTGTTGTTGAATTTGGCATTGGACAAAGGACTCCAAGATCTTCAAGTCTTTGGTGATACATCTGTGCTTATAAAATGGATGTTAGGCAAGTTCAAATGGGAAATGTGGTTCTCATCCCTATCCTAGATCAGTTGAAGCGTATGGAGACAACCTTCTCCAAAGTATCATTCAACCACATGTTTAGGGAACTTAATGCAGAGGTCGATCTCTTGTCAAACAAGGTTTGTTGTTGGATTATAATTAAGGGTGGATCCAACAGTTCAAAGATGGAATTCCTCTGCCTCTTTATCCAATGACAGTCAATGGGCCATAAAAAGCAGTTTGCCTTTTTCTCAACAGCAAAGTGGAAGCCTACAATATTGGAGGCTACTAAATGCAATGTTTATGGAAACTTTTTAAATTTTGGTTTTGTATCACGATGTTAAAGAAACTGGTTTTTTCTTTAATGAAATCTCACTGTAAGCCTGGGCTATAAAAGGAAATTACGAAGTTSKWTTTTTTTRTGTTGCAAATTGYRCATTGGACAAAGGAATCCAATATATTCAAGTCTTTGATGATTCATATGTGGTTATAAACTGGATGTTAGRCAAGTTCRAGATGAGAAATCAAGTGCTCATCCCAATTTGATCAGCTGAAGCATATGGAGACAGCCTTCTACAAAGTAACATTCAACCATGTGTTCAGACTCCAGAGTACTTAATGCAGAGGCTGACCTCTTGTCAAAATAAGGTTTGTTGTTGGGATATAATGAAGGGTGTATCCAGGG
>JZKD02S2325145.1:11767-32442 GCA_000966675.3 Picea glauca
GACCAAGCCAAAAACAATGCACACCATACAGACCTCCAATCAGACCTATGAAATTTCAAGGCACATAATACCCAACCAGGCACCACCTTCTCCTTTAATAGAAAGATTATCAATTCTAGAGTGAGTAATAGATACTCTTTGTACTTGTAAATCCATAACCAGATAAAAATCCATAAAGTGGCCATGCAAAATAAGGATATTGATGACATCGCTTCCCAAATTGTCCAGTGAAACTATATGCCTCATTCTAATCCACAAACTCTCATGATTACAATGCCCTTCTCCAGAGCCCGATCCAGGGAATTGGGAACTTATATAGGCAAGGAGCGTACCATCTTCAAACTATTGCAATACCACCCCTGAACTAGCATTGATCTCCCACTATACTTCATTAATTTCATTCTGAGAATGAACTTCACTACATGACCATATAATAAATCATACATGCTACTAATGTTAGAAATAATAGGTGTGCTCGTTTAACCATAGACAATATAGCAATATTGTCACCCAACCATAGGCAAAAATGTCACCCCTCAGCACCTTAACCTTGACATAAAATAATTCTGGTAGAAAATCAATAGCCAACCAAGTAATGCACCAAGAAAAGATAACCAAACTACTGATAAAAAATTCCAACCCAGAAAAACCAAAATTATAGGTTTGAAGTAACTGTAGCTACAACTACCCTCCAGAATTCTGCATTAAATTTTGGTAGTGCACACTACAAAATTTCTATAGTTGCGAGCTGTGTTCTCCAAATGAGCTCTGGCTTCCTATATTTATACAAATCCTCCTTAGTTGTATGGGTCGACTTCTCATTTTGGAGGCTAAAAAACTCAATATTAAATATTTCCTTTAGCCGACTTGTCTTCTAGGGTTATGTCCAATGCTTTAGGGTTTCTTTTTTCTTCTTGGAAAGTTCTAGTCTTGTCAAGGGTTACAAGTGGAGGTTAATACCTCCCATAGCTACCATAATATAAACACTCCCTCCTAGCTAGGGAGGTATTTAAAAGGTAATGGTATTGAGCACAAACATATCATTCAACAGGTAGCATCATCGTAGCCACACAGGATATCTCATGATCAAATCATGAGCACCATCATCACTATCAATATCATCTAATAGCATCAACTCTATCATCTTTCAAATCCATACTCTATTTGAGTAATCATGCATGATGATGGATAAGTCACTCACTAGAAAAAGTGATACAAGAATCATTCTTCTAATCTAGACATATGTCCTATAAGAATAACTATTCCAATAGATGTTGGAATCCATGCCATGGAATACAAGGACTATTGTTCTAATCCATACATATGTCCTAGAAGAATAAATGTTCTGGACCATTTTATATTTGGAGAGTGTATGTCCACCAACACACTAACTATCCATCTAGCTGATAATCATTTCCAACACTACTGATAGTCTACATGGCAATCAGAACAATGCCATTCAATAGAACACAATTGTGTCTATCCATAGTAGTACACAGCTACTATCTAGTGCTACACAACCACACTAAGTAGCACATGACTACTTAATCAATAACACATTGTCACAACTAGTGGAACATATCCACCATAGTAGCATGCATCTACTATCCAGATACATACAATCTCCATAGAAATCATATCATCTGATATCAACCTGCATAAAACAATATCATGATATCAATTGAGTCATCGGGGCCATTCTTCCACTCACATCTGTGAGATCTGGAAGAACATCTTCCCTCATAAATTAAAACATCATCCATGGGCTATCTGGACTATTCATTTAAAGTATAGAAGAATAATTGTCCCTGATTTCTGAGCCTGGACCATTCACCTGACTGGACCATTCCTCCAGCACTAATCATAGCGCAACCTGGAGAGAATGAGTCTTCCCTAGGGAATGCATGTCCATGATTGTTGAACCTAGACCATTCACCTAACTGGACCATTCTTCTGGAACTAATCATAGTGAAACCTAGAGAGAATGAGTTTTCCCTATGGAATGATTGTCTTGACAATTTCCTAAGGAAATGATTGTCCTACACAAACCTCCAAAATGGATCATTCTTCGAAACTGCTCACAATTGAGAAATTCAAAAGAATGATTTCCCGGTGAGGTTGACCATTCTACTTGACCACTACTTAGAGTGAATGCCAAGAAGAATGATTGTTCTAGACCATTCCCCCTATTGGAACAGGGGCAGACCCAGGGTTCAACGCTCAAGAGTGCACCAAAAAAACCCTAACTACCAACCCTTTCGACAACTCCTGCGAAGTAGATGAAGTCTCACCCAAGGTAGAGGCAGGGGTGGTTATAGGACTCAGATGTCTGCAACCTTAGCTAGGACACTGATCTACGATTATATATTTTATAAGGCACTTAGCATAGATCATTCATCATTATTCAACCTTTATGGTACTTCACAGATAGCAGAGAGCATCGCAGTGAATACTTAGAATAAATATGATTTGGTACTTAGCCGTAGAATTATAGATTAGATTCAACAGATCAAGCACTAAACATCTTCTATATCAGATCTAACATTCATTCATATATCATAAGCACATAGCATAACTAGATCTATTTAATCACAACAAGAACTTAGCCAAGAAGGAAATAAACACATTAGGTCGAAGAACAGATCACAATACACAAAGTTACCATGGTTCACCGCCACCCTGGGGCTATGTCCATAAATTCTTCTTCTTTATATTATCTCGGTTAAGCAGTTACAACACAGAGCTTCACTGACCCTTCGCACAGGATAGAAGATCTGCACAACTCGCTAGATCCTTCTTCCTTGCACTTCAACACAAAACTACAACAAATTTCACTTAACTTTTCAATCTCCTTACAATCATGCACAAAGCACTTGCAATATACATCCAATCACACAGATCCAGCTACTAGCACTAAGCCTTTAGCTATACATAAAAATAGATGTACTACTACTACTATTACTTACATTTCCTAAGTGTCTATTTATATATTACAAAATGGGCCTAAGCATGGGTAAACCCACGGGCCGACATCCCTTTCCCTTTAAATGAACCCAAAACCCTAAAAGGGACCCCAAAATAGGTCTTGCTTCCCTAATTTATGCTTCGCGTTGCACTCCATCTTTGGTAAGCTGTCGCAGTCCCAGAAATGGTCACATATGACCAAGTATTCTTCAAAACTTGGTCAAGGGCCAACAGGCCTCCAACGCTCACCTATGACTCATCCCGAGTCACTCAGGTCTGATCAATTCTGCCTTGAATGTATTGATCTTAGCTCGAGATGCTTCGACCTGATGCAGTGAGATAGCCTCTTGCTCAATAAATTCTTGGATCACTGTGTCATTGGGCGGTCCTTCCAAGCGTTGTTCTACAGTGATGACAACATGTTCGAGTTCAGTTTCCTAGATTTCAAGTTTAGTGAATAGTTGGCATGCCTTTTCTTGGATTGGTTGAAGTCGTTAGGAGACTTCCATCACTTTCCTTTGTAGTGTATGTACCTGTTGTTGGGTTGTGCATTGTTTTGTGAACCTCTTCATTCTTTTGACTGGGGTCAAAGTCTTTATCTGCGCCTATAGCATGTCTGCATGCTGCTTTGCTTCTTGGAGCTCTGCCTCCAATGTCTGCAATTCTAGATTCTCTGTGAGGGTTTCATAGGTTTGGTTACTTCTAGTGCTCAACTGCTTGCATTCAAAGGCAAGGTTTTTTAATCAGCCAACTGCGCTTCGAGTAGTGGCCTCTCTTAGATCTCTTATTTCTTGGGGAGTCTCAGGCATAGTGCGGAGCTATAGATTTGTGATATGTTGTTGGAGTTGTTGGATTACTTCTTCTAGTTTGGTCACCTACTATGGGATATGGTCTTCCATCTTCACTTCTATGACCATCACAGATTGCAGTTCCTTGTGAACCTTTTCCTGTACTTCAAGTTAATCTCCTAGCAACTATGCCTTTTCCTCATCCCACTTTGATTTCAGGGCAATATTTTCCCATTCCTCCTCATTCTGTTTTTCTAGAAGTGCTTCCTATGCTTTCATCAAATCTTGGGTGGCTTGTGCTGTGTCTTATTGAGCTCTTTGAAGGCGATCTTCGACTTAATCAATGATCTCGTGTAATTGAGTGGGCTCATTGCTTGTTCCTGATGTTCCTCTTATCAAGGGAACTGTAGAAACTACTTGGATAGACTGGAGTGCCTGCTACACTTGTTTGAGTTCTCCGTTGATTCGACTGAATAGCTCCTCTTTCTTTGCTTCTTGCTTTTCTGCGAGCTCTAGCAAAACATCATTCAACGCGATAATTAAGAAGTCGAAGTCTTCCGGGGTAAGGGTAGTTTTAAGAATTGTCCGGGTGGCCTTAGATTTATTTTAGAAGGATGGTTTGGTGGCGTCGTATTTCTTTTCATGGAGGGATCCTCCTCCACTCTAGGTGGAGTAACCTCGCCTCTATTTTGTTCAAATTTTGTACTGCCTAGATCGTCACCATCACCTCCTTGCGCAGATGAGATCGAAGTAGTCTTCGTGGATGTGCTAGGGACATATTCAACTTCGTCATCCTTCTTAGTCCTGCTTGACCCAAGTGTATCAATCATAGCTTCAGGGTTTTCCTCATCGGACATGTCTGCGGGGTCCACTGCAACAAGGAGGTCTGCCAACCATTCCTTGGTAATCTCCTCCAAGTCATCTTCTGTGAGCTTGTAGTAGGATTGGAACTATTCTTTATGATCATCACTGTGCACTGTAATATAGGTGAAGTGGAGGTCTACGCTAAATTTCATCAAAGGTCTAAACCTATGAAGTACGTTTGGGGTGATTCACGGTGTAGACTGAATTGCATTCTTTAGTTGGTTGAAGTAGGTGTGGAAGACAACAATGGACTGCCACTGCTTGTTCATGTCATTGGAGTACCACAACATACAAAACTTTGCGGCTAGTGGTTCGAAAGGTTCGATATCCATAAAAGTGGCTCCCTCTGACAGTTCCCAAGCAATGAAAGTGATGAGTATGAGAAACCAACTAAAGTGGAACTCATACCCTTCATCTTGCGCCCCTCTACAATCCAGCTCTAACTAATTTACAAGATACTATGCCCAATTCATCTATAGTCCCTCTGCACACTTCACTGCAAGGTCAACTGCAAAGCCAGTCACCTGTGTTGGTCTGTTCTTATGAACTAACTTGCCCATGATCAACTGACATGCAAGGCGTACTGTGCCACTCTGGATAGAGGCTAACTTGTAGCATCGCATACTGTTTTCTACATTGCCATAAGTTTCCTTTATCCGTTGTGCTATTGCTTGGTCTGAGGTCTTGCCTAGGTAAAAGTCCTATGGGTCAGGGCCTTACATGCTAAGTCCTGTGATTCAATTGAGCAGATTCAGATCCACAGTGATGCAACGGTCCAACCATAAGTATTCATCGTGGTAGAAAGACAACAACAACCTAATGCATGCGTTGACTTCCTGGTCTCTGTCGAAGTGAGGGATATTCATTACGTTGAGCAGTGTGGGCTGGACGAGGTTCTGGGTCCAGGACTGGGGGAAAATCTTAGGATTTCTACTTTTAGTCCTGATTAAGTATTTATGTGGAGCTAACATGTTGCATGTTTTGTGATCTACAAGGTTAAAATCATTAAATTTCAGTGTTGTGAGCTTATCCTGGTCAGCACATATTGTGCACACCCCTTTCAGAAGATACGCGATGATCAAGGTGTACTCAAATTCTCTGGGCACATTGTGACAGTTAATCTTGCCCCTCAAAGGTGGTATGTAAACCGACAAAATGCGTGAGATCATCTTGGCATTTGCAATATGGTCTCTATGCTTTGTTCTTGTCTCGGTCATGGTTCTGGAAGGTCCTGCTCTATGAGAAGTGGAGGGAGAAGCTTGGAATCCTCCTATCGATGATGCATGCACACCTTCAGACATCCTTCTCTCTGAAATTACTCTCTCATCCATTAGGTTGATCAAAACTTCTTCAACTGGTTTCTCAACATCGCGGATCTCATCGAACATACAAGCTTGGGTCCACTAGCTCAGGTGTGAAAATGAATTCAGAGACTATGATGAACATTATGGGAACAAGGCAATGATCACAGGGTGAAGTAATCTCAACTTTCAGGCTCAAATTCACACTTAGAAAAAAGTATTCTCTGTGCATGGCGCGACAGACTAAGTAGGGAAACTTAACAACAATCTACTTGCAACGGATATGGGGACTTCACTAACTTTGTTCTATCCATTTTGGTGTTGTCCAATGGTCTAGTGGGAACCTATAATTTCTTTTCGACCCGTTCGAGGTGGAAGTTGAATGGGTATATTGATCCAATGGATATATCTCAGCGAAGCTCAATTCTTATGATTTTTCCTTCTGCGAAATTTCTTTTGGAATCTTATGTAACTTTCTGATTTTGGCCCTCTTCTTAATTAGCTTCCTAGCACTTTTCCCAGTGAGCTTAGTCTCGATCATCCTTTGTCCATTCTGAGTCTTATCTTCTCTCGACATAGTCACTTCGCGCTGCTTAGGTTCTTTCTTCAGATCCAAGGGTAATACTCCTTCATCATATGGATTAGGTATTTCAGTCTTCTGTGGTTCCTCTAATGCTCTTATAGCTTCGACATCTAGGTCCCTGGTGTTTAACAACTGAGATCTATTTTCTTGTTCCTCCATCAAGTAGGCGATCCTTCTAGTCATGAATTCCATGAGTTCTTGTTTCTTCTGTTCTAGGACTTCCTTTTCTTCTTTCCTCTGAATCTGCTATTTTTCAATCCAGATCTTTCCTAACAAAGCTGGAAATGGGGCACGGTCCTCAGTAAATCTAATGACTTTGAACTCTTCCTCTGTTGAAGTTCCATGGGTACTCATAGTTATCTGGGTAATTCTTCCACATAGGGTTACCATTTTCCCTTTAAATAATCTGATGGTTCCTAGTGAAGGGACCAAAGTAGGCCTTCCTAGGGTTTCCCAAGTGCTTTTTGTCATAATGTTCATTGGTGTTCCCTCATCCAGAGCATAGTCAATGTCAAAGTCTCCTATTCTTACTTTGTTTTTCTCCATTTCCTTGAAGATATCTGAGAAACTGATATCCTTATGATCATCTAGGGTTTCTTTTATTTTCAGTAACATGATCTTTGATTATTTCTCGAGTTCATTCATAATTTTAGTCTCTTGATCTCCTTCAGAGTTTGCTTTTTCCATATTCAGCTGTTCAAGTCTAGCAATCATTCTAGGGAAATATAATACTTCATGGTCCATAGATTTACAACAGAGGTAGCTAGCGTTTCTCCTAGGGAATTCCTTAACAAGATGTCTTAGTATTCTGTGATTGTAACAAAGAGTTACTCCTCTCTTTCTCATCCATGATCCCCAACTCTTCTTGTACTGGGCGCTAGGATCATGATGGCTAGCCTGCAAAAATTTCCTTCTAGGATCCTGCATCCATTGGTTAGTCCAAAAATTCTTTCTATGGATAGGTATGACATATCTTTCACCATTCCTATCAGAACTATTCATATCAAACATTCTTTTATCTAACAATGCTCTAGTTTTCAGGCTAGGACAAAATCTATCAAGCGTACCTAAATTCATGCTTCAGAAACAAAAAATTTCCACTTATCTTACCTATATAGAGCACAAAGCTTTTAGATGTAAAACTTGAACTATTCTTACCTTTACTAGAGGATAGAGCTTTTAGATCTTACCTCTTTTCTGCAGAAATTTCTACTTTTACCTTTATTAGAGCATAAAGTGTTCAGATCTCACTTCGTTTCTTCAATATCAACCTATTTCTTGCAGATCTAACCTCTTTCCTTCAGATCTGACCTTTCTTTCTGAACACAAAGCTTCGTAGGTCAAGAAGAATACTACGCATTAGGGCAATGGATCTATGCATAGAGCTTATTTTTCACAAAGATTTTTCTTCTTTAGTTCCAAGAAATCACAGTTGCAGGTTCTGGCAATGAAACCATTTGTTGGCATAGGGGTAGACCTAGGGTTAAACACTCAAGAGCACACCGACAAAACCCTAACTACCGGCCCTTTCGGCAACACCTACGAAGTAGATGAAGTCTCACCCAAGGTAGAGGCAGGGGTGCTTGCAAGACTCATATGTCTGCAGCCTTAGCTGGGACATCGATCTGTGATTATATATTTTATAGGGCACTTAGCATAGATCATTCATCAATATTCAATCCTTATGGTACTTCACAGATAACACAGAGCATCATAGTGAATACTTATACTAAATATTATTCATTACATAGCGACAGAAATATAGATTAGATTCAGCAGATCAATCACTAAGAATCTTATATATCAGATCTAACATTCATTCATATATCATAAGAACATAGCATAACTAGATCTATTTAATCACATCAATCACTTAGCCAAGAAGTAGATAAACACATTAGGTCGAAGGATAGAGAACAATACACAAAGTTACCGTGGTTCACCCCCTCCCTGGGGCTATGTTCACAAAGTCTACTTCTTTATATTATCTCGGTCAAGTGGTTACAACACAAAGCTTCACTAACCCTTACTTTGCATAGGAAAAAAGATCTGCATAGCTCACTAAATCCTTCTTCCTTGCGCTTCAGCACAAAACTACAACAACTTGCACTTATATTTTCAATCTCCTTACAATCATGCACAAAACACTTGCAATATACGTCCAATCACACAGATCTAGATACTAGCACTAATCCTTTAGCTATACATCACATAGATGTAATACTACTACTACTACTACTTACATTGACTAAGTGTCTATTTATAGATTAAAAAATAGGCCTAAGCATGGGTAAACCCACAGGCTGACATCCCTTTCCCTTTACATCAACCCAAAACCCTAAAAGGGATCCAAAAATAGGTCTTGCTTCCCTAATTTCCGCTTCGCATTGTGCTCCATCTTTGGCAAGCTATTGCAGTCCCAAAAATAGTCACACATGACCAAGTATTCTTCAAAACTTGGTCAAGGGCCAACACCCCCACACTAGCCACAAGGGAAATCATTTTCTATAGTACATTATAAATATAACGAACCATTTTCATTACGGAAATGACTATCTAATCTGGACCATTTTCCAAACTAGGAAAATGATTGTCTATAAAAAATCTCAAACCACTTTTCAAACTAGAAAGGAAATGATAATAGTGGACCATTTTTCAAGTTGAAAAATGATTGTCCAAACATACCAGTTCTCCCTCCCAACCTGGGAGCCATATATTCCTTTTTTGAAAAGGAATTTGTCTCCATGAGCCCCAACTTATTTCCTGAGTACACAAACTTTTCATCTTGGACAGAGGCTTTACCAAAATATTTGCTATCTTCTCATTTGTGGATATATATTGGAGAACCACTTCCATTTTTTGTAATTCATCATGGATAATATAATGTGTGATCTCAATGTAGTTCAGTATGTCATGGAACACTAGTTTTCTCTGAAGGCTTCATATAGCTTTGATCATTACAATATATCATGGTCAAATTCAGAACTTTTGTTTCCTACTAGCTCATGACATTGTGGAAAGGATCAAACTGAAACATATCCAAGTAGCACTTCTTTTGTTATCATGAGATTTTTCCATGGATTAGAAATCCATCCTCTAAGACTTATGAGTAACTATTTTGATACACTATCTTTGTCATAGAATGTTTTTACCACGCTTCTATTGTATATGAGATAATTTGCAGCAAGTTGTTTGAATCCATACAACGTCTTCTTATATTTTCATACATGGGTCTCTTTTTGGTATAAGCTTCTTTCTCACTTTACTTATTGGGAAGAACAATATTTTACATGTAAATTCCAATCCATGGATACTACAAGAGGTATATCTGGTTTACTGGAACAAGCTTTTTTCGTAGTCTTCTCCCTCCTTCTAGAAGAAACTTTGAATCTTGCAATGCTTCCATTCATAAGTATTTTTCACATTTTCTTACATACATTGTTCTTTATAATAACTTCCATTTCTTCTACTTGATTTCTTCTTAGTGGGTTCAAACCAAGTTGGTATTATTGTGATTCTCGATATAATAACTGATTTTTCTTGCTTTTATTTCTTTCTTGGAATCTTCATGTTCTTCCTCATGTCTCTCTTTAGCTATTGGGTCCATGGGTTCTTCTATATGCCCTGAAGATTCCAAATTCTTCCTTTCGTCATAGAATCATGGATGTAGATGGACAACTGAGGATAATTTACGGCTTATTTTCAAAGAAGACTTCTTCTAGAGTCAGACTAAACACGTGCTTCTTATCATCACTGCTACATTCAATGGGAACATGGATAGATATTTCATAATTCTCAATGGATCATATTTAGGATTAGATCCCTCCTAATCTTTGCTTCATGTATGAATGCATGCTATTCTTTTGGAATTTTGTAATCAGCTCCATCCATATAAGATAATCCATGCGTTTGTCTGCATCCTTATTTCCTTCTGCAATGTGTCATAAGTCTTTTTCTAATTTCGTCTTGATTGCTGACTTCTTTATATTTTGACTCCTTCTAGTTTTCTTCAAGTTTGATTATGATTTAATATTATCTAGTAATTGTTACTTATATAATAGCTTCTACATGAATTGTTATCCAATATTGGCAACATACTTCATATTTTCATGTGTATTTCTTGACTTATAGTCATCGTGATAGAAATACTTATCTTTTTGTTCTTCCATAGGTGTTGTTTCACTTGAACATTTTATCTTCTAAGAAATAGATATACATGATATGTACAGAAACTATGTAAATATGTACAATAACCTTGAATAAGTTTTTTCCTTGACTTAGAAGAAGAAGTTTCTTTTATCCTTCTTGGCCTTCTTTGAGGGTTCCCTTTCTTTGAGAACTGATGTTTCGTCTTTTTTCCTTAAGCCAAACTTCCTCTTATTCCTAAAATTATTGAATTTTACTGTGAAGGCTTGATCATCATATTTCTTTTGGGATTTCTCTTTTGTGCTAATCCTTGATTCTTCTTGTGCACAACAATTACAAATTTCTTCAAATGTGAGGTAATCCTTTCTTGTGTTCATGCTTGTGGCAAATGAATCCAATGTCTTGGGAAGCTTGTTGAGTACTATATTTAGTAGTTCCTTGAAACAATTTCTTCAATAGCTTGTAGTTGATATCTTAACTGAGATATTCTCACAAGGTATGGTGTTATGATTTCATCATCATTCATTTTCATGTCAGAAAGCTCATTCTTCAGACTCAATACTTGTCCAATATTTCTCACTGAGAAGAGATTAGTTAGGGCATCACACATCTTCTTAGATGTGTCAAGATGAGAGATGTAGGGTATCAAGTGGTATTTTACAAAGTCCACTATGAAACTCATGGCATTGGTGCCATTGTCCTTGAACTTCTCCATAAATGCAATGTTCTAAGGTTCCTTCTCATTTCCTTCTTCAAATAGTGGTTCCACAATCTTTCCTTTCATGATATCTAACATGTTATTCTTAGAAAGGATGAGGTCAATCCTTTTTTTCCATCCTGTTAAGTTAGAAGCCCCTTCTAACTTGTTTTCTGACTCCATAGAGTGAGTCGTGACTACTTTAACTTGGTCAACCTTTGACTTTGACCAAAAACTCAAACTTGATGTCTTAGCTTGTTGAGAGTACCAGGAGGTGCGCTAGGTTAGGGTGCACTAATCTATCCATAAATTAGGTCAATATCTTCACTTAAGGTGCCTCAACAAAAGGGCCAGGATTTCATTGTTCCAGCAAAAACTTTGACTACAACTACAACTATAACTGAGAAAATCCTCCCAATATATCGTCCAATGGTTTAGACTGTTGAAATACAGTGTGCGCCCATAACTTGTTAGAAATAATAGGTGTGATCCTTTAACCATAGACAATATAACAATATTGTCACCCAACCATAGTCACAAATGCCACCCTCGAGCACTGTAACCTTAACAGAGAAGAATTCTAGTAGCAAATCAATAGCCAACCAAGGCTAATGCAACAAGCAAATATAACAAAGACTGATAAAAATTTCAAACCCGAAAAGACTAAAATTACAGGTTTGTTGTAACTGCAACTCCGACTACCCTCTAAACTTGCTCACTAAATTTTTGCAGTGTGCACTACTGAATTTCTGCAGTTGTGATCTGTGTCCTCCAAATGAGCTCTGGCATCCTGTATTTATACTACTCCTCCTTAGTTGTCTAGGCCAACTTCTCATTCTAGAGGATAAAAACTTAATATTAAATATTTCCTTTAGTCGACTTGTCTTCAAGGGTTATGTCCAATGCTTTAGGGTTTCTTCTTGCTTATTGGAATGTTCTAGTCTCATCAAGGGTTACAAGTGGAGGTTAATACCTCCCGCATCTACCATAATATCAACAACTAACACTTGGAGGAAGTGGGAAATACACGTGTGCATGGTAGAACCTACACATATTCAACTTCATGGCTATGAAGGGTTAACTATACTCTCTACTTCGTCAAACCCCATAAGACGACGGGCATTTCCTATGGATTGTTATTCCATTGCATCTTCTTCAGAGTTATGATGATGATAGATATGAAATATTTGAGCCTTGAGACAAAACAAGGATTGGATCTTATATGCTCAATCAAATATTTCAATCCTATGTCTTTTGGGGAGGAACCTTAAACCAAGTATCGAATTGTGTTTTTAGAATCACCAACATATTCAATTCAATTATTTTCCTCTTTTTGGCTAACTGGACTCCTTGATAAACTGCATTTGCTTCATATTTGTTGACATAGGTGATACCAATATTCCAGTAGTAGTCCAGTTCATGATTTCCTCTAGGGTCATAAACAACCCCTCCCACATCTACCTACCCTGGATCTCCCTTTGCCGCTACACCAAAACACAAAGTATAGCTAGTTTGGGAAGACAACCATAACTCAAATTCCAAAGAGGGTGGATGAAGCTGCTATATTGAGTTATGTTGAACCTTGTCCCATCTTATGAGAGTGATATTAAGCTGAGACAACCAGGATTCTTTAGCTTGATCCAAGGTCTACTACTCTTCTATGCAAATTATTTTTGTATTAAAATATTTCATTATTAACCCCAGAGAGTGTGATGCTATATTTCTTGGTAAGGTACGTTGATTCTTGAAGATAACTCTATTTATGGAAAGTTAAATATTCCAAAAAACATATTTTGGAGAGGCCTTCCATGCCCTTTGGAATAATAAGTTAACACAAACGGATCCTTGATAGTGATTCCCCCATTTTCCTAATGAAGTTTTGGGATTGGAGGGCCAAGTTATCAAATGAATTAGCTCTGCATAAACTAGGTGTCGAACACGGTTTTAAAAAGAACACTCCATAAATACATGTTGAGATGTCTCCAAGTTTTTCTCACATAGGCACACTGAAAGGGCCCCTAAAATCCTATTTTGGACAAATCCTCCTCTGTAATAATTTTTTCTTGGGAGAGAGTCCAACAAAATATATTTATTTTTGGCATCCCATCATTATTCCACACATTCTTCCATATAGTATATTTTTCAAGAATATAGGTATGCAACATCAAAGCCCTATATACTTCCTTAACTAAGTAACCAATTTCAATCCATCCTTTACAGTCCTGTTAATGAAATTGGACCGGGGCAGCCCCTTTAAGAGAAAGGATAAAATTCTGAGCTTAGAGACCAAGGTGAGGGGGGATATTTATGATATTTGAGCCTTTCCAATCCCCATTTGAACCCCATATTAAGATTTAAAATAACGTGCTCTTGTGTTGAGTGTGCATCCATAACCTTAGAGCTTCAAAAGAGGGATCCTAGGACAAAATCCAAGAATCCCATCATTTCATATGTCAATTAGCTTCCCATTTCTTGGGAGCCAAGAGAGGGAGGGTTGCAAGAGGAGAGAAGAGGCCCAAATAAGCTTCCAAATAGGTAATCCCACCTTCTTTCTAAGTGGAGCATCTAATCATATTCTTCTATTCCCTTAGAAACATTTTTTCATCGAGGCTTTTTTACACCATTCGTTTTTCCCCATTACCATTCTCCAAACCAGTTTTGTGCCAAGGGAGATATTTTCCAACTTATAATCTGACCCCAGGCCCTCCATATTATTTTGGAGACCTGACTAGATTCCAATTCGTTGGATGAAGTCAGTTAGCATTTGATTTTCCTCCTTGAGATAATATTTTTCGAAGGGCTTGGGCCAAAGATTTTTTAATTCCCATAGGGGCCAAAAGAAATGAAAATTGATATATAGGAAAAGAGGACAAGATTGATTTTATGAGCACTAGTATGCCTATTATATTCAATCGATAAGCATCCCATATTTAAAACTTTTCTTTAACTATCTATAAAATAATATTCCATGATTCATTGGGAATTGTTTTCAAGAAAATTGGCATGCCCAAATATTTAAAATTCTTCCAATCATCAGAGATTGGGAATTGAAGGATATGATAAATTCCTATTAAAGTGGGAGATTTTATATTCTAAGTGTAGATTTGACTCTTGGTTTATTTATGAGCCCTCCTAATACTTGAGTAAACTGATCTGATACCAGTTTAAATCACCTAGCAATAATTCTAGAGGCTCCTCCCATGAGAAAAGTGTCATCATCCATATGTGAATGATTAATTAGCTTTATTCCCTTGTCTATGCACAACCCTAGAATATATCTTGGTCATTTTTCCCATTCTAATCATTTTTTAAATGATTCAGCCATGAGAACATAAAATAAAGGGGATAATGGTCACCCGTGTCTCATTCCCCTAGAGGATTTAAAAAATAAGCAAGCCTACCTGTTGGCAACGAAGGTCACTCCTAGATTGCTAGCAGGAGCAGAGCTCGACGCCCATCAGTTTAATGTCACGATTTGTTTAAAGGGTGATCAAATGGAGGAAAACTCAAAACAACATCGTATCAACTCAGAAACCAGACCAGGCATGCATGAAAGAGTGAGGTCTTGATAAACTCCAAACAGTAGGTCATAGTAAAAGGGTGAGTAGGTGGAAGACTTACGCAAGAAGGGTGCATGGTCTATCACAGACATCCGGTTTGTAACAGACTGGAGAAGAATGCATTCGAACACAAAATCCTTTCACATTCAAACACAGATACCAGAAAACGCAACAATGTCACAACAAATCCTTTATCATAACAAGATTGCGAAGTTCGCGTGAATCATTCAACTGCGAACTCTCCAGCATAAGATGAAACCAGATGGAAAGAAAAGAAAAATTGTTTGTTATAAACCAAGAAGTCTCAAACACAGAGGCATAACCAGGAAACCAGAGTATTTGCTGAAACTTTACAGTCGGGAGCTTAGCTCTACCATCGATAGATACAAAAATGGAAAAAATGCCTACATATACTCAAAACAACAATAGCAGCGGAACCAAGAAAATGCATTGAAAGCTTTGCATTTGCATGGATTCTGACAGTCAACATCTGAAATATTGTGCAACTTCTGTCAGATGCAATATTAATTGTTTGACAGTTCCAACGGCGAATCGACGTGCCTTAAATTCATGGCCGTGCTTTCCCATTAAGGTGGAGGCAATATCTGACCACCACCAACTACTTCAATAACTGCTTCTTGGGATTGAGAACGGCCCGGCCAACTCAACATTTCAGGATACAGAAGACTTCTCGCGCTGCCACCTGGAATAACCAAATAGCTTGAGGGATGGGCATGGAGGCCAGCACAGAGGGTGAGTGCATGACAGGAATGGTGGTGTTGGGTTCAAAGGGAATGGAAGGAGTGACGAAATGAGAGAAGGATGATGGAGGACGATTCATGGAGGAAGACATCAGGTAGAAGGGAAGAAGATGGGAGAAACGAAATCGCCTTCGGGTGAGAGGCTGATGTGGAAAGGAACGGGACACGCGGCAAACAACGGGTGGATAATGAGAAGAGAGAGAACCACGTGGACCGAGGAGGGGAGGTGGATGGAGGACACATGGCAGCATGGGAAAGGCAGAAAGGGGGATTACATGAAGGAATATGGGCCCACTCCTGGTTAAATACAAGGCAGATGAGAAAGGCGGGACTGCACGAGCGCCATTGATCCGGGCGCCTCGATCGTGGCCGTCGAGAAGCTGCATATGGGATTCCGGGACCCCCCCTTCTACTTAAAGGTAGAAAGGTGGGGGGGGGTTCAGAATGGTCTTCATCACCGTTGATCCGGGCGCGCTAATCTGAACCGTCAGAGAGTTGCACCTGCGATTCCGGACCCCACCCCCGCTTAAAGGTAGAAAGGGAAGGGGGGTCCAGAATCCAATGTGCGTCGTTGATCTGGGCGCGTGGATCTGGACCGTCCAGAACTGATTCTCGTTTAACTCGGATGCATTTGCGCATACAACTTAGGACAAGTGGGTTTTTAATCCTTTCTTTTGCATTCTATCCCTCTTAACGAGAATTATCGCTAACACTACCATTAACTAAAGGAGAAATCCAAGGGGAATTGATACAAGCTCCAATCCAGGATATAAAAGTCTTATTAAATCCATTTTTCTTCAAAATTTCCTTAAGAAAACTCTTCTTGACTCTTTCAAATTCATTTTACATGTCCTTTTTTATAACCATCCCTTTTTCCCCACGAATTTTGCTAGAGTTAACTGCCTCTTGAACCAAAATTATGCTATCCCATATTTTTCTATTTTCCACAAACCCTCCTTGATTTAAGAGGATAAAGGAACTTAAAAAAGGTTAATATCATGTTTGCTATTATCTTTTCCATGATTTTATAGTAGACATTACAGATAGAAATTGGATATAACCATTCAAAAGTAGAGACATGTTTTTCCTTTGGTATTAAGGCTAAAAATGAGGATTTTGTGGCTCCCCCCATCTTGGACAATTTTTTCATATATTGGAGCATCTGGATGAGATCATGTTTGATAATAGACCAAAATATTTTGTAGAAGTGTATAGTAAATCCATTAGGGTTGGACGCATTATTGGGATTGAATTGATTGAGGGCTACTAATATCTCCTCTTCATAAATTGACTTATCCAATGCTATATTATCTTCCTTTGTAATATTCAATGGAATATGGGATAATAATTGATCACGTAGATTTTCATCCATCTCACCCTTTTCTAAATATAGCATGTGATAATGAGATGAAGTCATTCTTTTAATTTCCTCAAAAGAGGTAGTCACTTCACCAATCTGTGTCTTTATCTCCTCCACCATGTTTCTATGTTTCCTAGATTTGGCCTGTTTATGAAACAAGGAAGTACTCTTATCCCCATATTGAAGCTACAGAAACCTAGACTTCAACCTCCAAATGGACTCTTCCTTTTTAGGGACTTTATATTATTTTGATAAGCACCGTGTTCTTTCTTTAAGAGTTCTGGAGACACTTATTTCTGATCAATTTTGTTTTGTATACCTTCTAGTCTTTGTTGATTCTCCAAAACTACAGTATTCAAGGGGAACATTGAGTCTTTAATCTAGTTCTTTAAAGCACCTTTGACTGATTTAAGTTTTTGCTCCCAGATATGCACAAGTGATCTAGAGATCCATTAACTCCAAGTGCATAATATAAGGAAGAAAAAATCTGAATTTTCCATCCATAGTGGATTAAGTATAAACATAATAGGACCCAAATTTTCTTCTTTTACAAAACATAAAGAAATGGGATGATGATCTGAGCTCACACAAGGGATAATAGAAAAGGAGAAATATTTTGGAAGAGAAAGAAATGAGTTGTTGATAAGAAAATGATTCAACTTGGATGTGATGTGCCCTGGCCTTGCTCTTATATTATTCGAAGTATATTGTCGTTTGGATGGAGGAGAATCCATCAAATCTAGGGAAACCATTAGATCCTCTATCTTCTGCCTTGTAAGATCCTGAAAAATGGAGCCCCTCTTTTTTCTTTCTAATGGACTATAGTGTTAAAATATTCGATAATGATACAATTTTGAGTATACCAAAAATGAACCAAACCCAAAAGAGAGTCCCAACATTATATTTTTCCTCAATAGTTATTTGGCATATATACATTAATGATATGATAAGACATACATGAGATAAGATGTACCATATTGACCATAATCTAGTGGGTTTCCTTGTAACTTCCATCGAGTTGATAGGTGTTAGGGTTCCATAGAGTGAGAATTCCCCAAGAATCCCCCCTCATGCATATTACTTCACCTTTTCTTTTCTTCCAAATTTGTTTCATTTCCTGTAGAGCTTCAAACTCCTTCAATTTATTCTACTGGTTCAAAAGGATATGATTTTTTTCTTTTTGAACCAACTTTGTCATTTCTTATTTCTTGTCCTTACTACCTAATCCTTTATTATTCCAGGAGAATAAATTCATTATTTACTTGCAGATTTGGATCCCCCCCCTTTAGAGGGTTGAGTCATGGACTCGGATGAACCTTTTACTGACAAGGCATGGGATTTCCTCGATTTCTCATCTTTCTTTGGGATTACTTCTAAGGTGGTTTGTATACCTATCTCATTTTCTCGATCTACTTCATTTTCCCTTCTATTACGTTTATATTTCCTCCCCACTTTCCTAGTCTTTGTTTTTTGAGTGACTTCTTCTTCATATTCATCTTTTGTTTCATCCTCATTTCCTTCTGAAATTTTTGGAATCCCTGCAACAGGGTGTGAAAGGATTTTACTTGGAGTTGGATCTTCATGTTTTGGGTGGGGATAATCCAAGGGGGTCCCTATATCCTTTATTTTTTCTGTCACCATATTACCTCCTTCTGCATTTTCTTGACCCCTTTCTCTTTATACTCCAGTGTTCTCCAAATTTTCCAATGTCGAATAATTTTTTCTACTCGACTCACCCCCACAATCCCCTCCATATAAATATCTAGGGTTACAATGGGAGGGAGGAGATGTATTCCCTCCTGGAATTTTCTCTTGTTGTTGGATCACTTCTTTCCCAACAAATTTATTCCTCTTGGGTTGTTTTCATTTCTCAATGGTCATTTTCTATGGTTGATCCATTTTGTTTTATGGACAATTATTTGTAAAGTGGCCATATTCATTACAAGCCTTGCATTTGAATGGAAATTTCGCATAATCCACCTTTAGAATGTATGACCAATTGCCAAGAGTTAATTGGATGGCTTCTGGTAGCCCATTTTCCAAATCTATCTCTACTCAAATACGTGCACATTCTTGTAATAATTCTCGTGGTTCAAAATGATATATATACCTCTCCAACACATTCTCAATACTTTCCAAGGTTTCATCATTCCGACAATGTAGAGGAAGAAATGGAAGATGAAACCACACAAGAACCACAAAAGGGATGTCATTTCCCAATCTGCTTTGTTATTAAATAGAAAAATGAAACACTCCTTGCCACATAAAGGAGAAAACATATGACCTTAAATTTTTTTCTTCTAGTTTAGATTTAGATAATGTGCAATGGTCGTCTCTGTGCCATGGCCCTTGGAGACAGCCATAGACCAGTGAACTACCCTATTAGCCTGTTTTCGACTAAACATAATGCAAAAAAATGAGTCAAGAATGAGTGAACCAATACCTTTGGAATTTCATCCAATTTATTGACAAATTTGGAAGGAACACGCTTCACTGTCTTGGAGTAGGACGTGATTGAATCCTAAAAAGCGATGATATGAGGTGGAGGAGGAAACATCAGGGGGCTCCTCCCCCTGAACCTAAGGCCATACCTCAAACTCTCGCATAAAATCTCAAAGATGATTTGTAGCCACAGAGAAACCCTAGCAACAAATCTCCTGATCTCACAATCAATTAAACTTTAATTTATTGAAATTGACTACATTGCATAAAATTTTATCTAAATTTATTTTTTCTCGTACTCATTTTAAAAAAAATTTAGAGCTTCACTTAAAATTTTAGAGTGTCAGGTCTATAATTCTAATAAAAAAAATTTAAAAAAAAAAATTGAAGTTCATAAAATGTTTTTTTATAAATTAACCATATTAATAATAAATGGATTAAGCACCCTCAAAAATTCCTTTTGCATCAAAAGTTAATTCTTATACATTCAAATTATTTTATTTTATTTTAGAAATTTAACTTTAATCTATTTAAACTGACTATATTACACAATTTTTATCCAAATTTATGTGTTCCATTACTCTTTTTCAAAATGATTTACTCTCCAAATAATAGATAATATCATCTTAGAATTGTTTTTTAATTTGTTACATCACCAGATAATAATAATAATAAATAATCTATTTTTAAGGTCACGACCAAGCCAACACACCAAATTGGTGTATGAGACCCCCTTGTTTGTGGGACAGGGGACCCCCCTCCGTCCAAGGATTTGACTGGTAAAGTCTACGAAGGTATACATACCCTACCCCCTCTGGGTTTGAACCACACCAAATTGGTGTATGAGACCCCCTTGTTTGTGGGACAAAAAACCCCCCTCAGCCCAACCATTAAATAATAACATCACTTAAAATTGGTTTTTAATTTGTTACATCGAGAATAAGAAAATATACATGAGCAAAGATGCCACTTTTGTAATGTTAATAAATCAAATTAAAACAAAATTAAAATATAATTTTTTTATTTAAATTAACTATACTACTAATAAAATAAACAACAATAAAAATAATATAATGCATTTTAAAAATATAATTTCAAAAAATTTAACATAAATCGTTTTTATATAAACATATACTAGCTATGAGTATGAGGATTAAGATAATGGGGGCATAAAGTAGCCTTAAGCTATATTATATTCAGATTACATTA
>JZKD02S2325156.1:0-26658 GCA_000966675.3 Picea glauca
TAACATTACTAATCTAAATCACAACTAATGGCCTAAAGTCGACATAAATAAAATAACATTACTAATCTAATATGCCCCAATTAAGTGGTAATGAGCCAATATTAGGGCTTAACAGCCTTGAAGGGTGGGTTCCTTTTAAAAATATGTTTATAAGGCCTTTGACTTTGGTTTCCTTCTCCGACACTCCTTTTCATATCTACAATATCGTTGGAAATTTTTTTGATCATTCGCTGCAAGTTTTCTAGATTCCATGCCTCTTTCTAAGGAACTTGTTCTATTTGTTTTCTTGGGGGTCTTGTTAACAAAATCCCTCTCTTAGGTAGAGGTTGGGTTTCTTTTTTTATTAGTGAGATCTGACCTTCTTTGCATCCTTTCATTTGGAATTCAATTGTTTTAGCTTCTTCGAAATTTTCAGCTAGAGTATGTTTGGAAACCCTTTTTATGAACATTGCAATAGAAGTTGGGAGAGAATTAGCGTATACTTCAATTTGCAACTCCTGGGTAGGTTTAGCCTTGGGTTGGAATTTTTTCAAAATGGTGGTGAAACTTTGGTTGAAATATTTAACCTTTTCTATTAGACTCATAGTGGTGGCAAAAATTTCAGCCATTAAAGCTCCTGTAGTAGGTTCTTCAACAAATTTGTCCAAGAAATCCTTTTGGAACTTTGTCCAACTAGTTATGGAACCAACTAGTAGGTTGAAATACCAAGTCGAGGGTGAATTTTCAAAGGTATAAGGAAAAAATCTGCACACTACATCTTCGTGTTTCACATTCATCAACCTTATACCTAATATGAACTTCTTAAAATGGTCCTTAGGAAATCCGGAGATTTCGGGGCCAAATTTAGGAAGTAATTTTTCTGGATGTCTGGGTAGGTTATGCACCCATCCTGGGATTTCCAATGCATCTCTAACAAACCATGGTTGATTGTCTCTAGGATGATCTCCCCTTTCTCCATTATTATAGTTATTATCCTCCATGTCTTCTGATTAAGAACCTGAGTGATCTGAGTTATACCCTTCCTCTTCAGATTCAATATCTTCAGGTTCAGAGTAATTACCAGTCGATGTTTCGGGTATTAGATTAAGGGGTTGTTCGATCTTTGTGAGGAAAAAATCTATCAGGTCTTCTACCGTGTGAACAAATACCTGGTCAGGGGTGTCAACAACTGGTTTTCTTATTTTTTTTCTTCAAGGAAGTAAAGGAGCTAAAGGTAATGCTATGATCTATCGGGCATAAGCTCTGGTGATTCTCTTGAACTTATTTAACTCTTTGTGGGGAAGAATGTAAGGTATTTCATGGTACAATTGTTCTTCCTCTTCATTTTGAGGTGAGCTACTCGTATCAAGAGTACTCTCTGTATGTGAGATGTCTTGAGAGTGACTAGCCATGCATGTGGGTTGTTTTGAATCTATAGGCTTTGCGAAATATATTATTAGAAATATTGTTAGCCATCGATTCGTTTAGGTCCTCCTTCTAGCACCAATTATGTTGAGGGGTCTAAGATCCCTTTAACTCAATATGATGAACCAAACCCGCCTAAGAGGCCCAATTAGACTCATAAGCATTTGATGAGTGGTAAGGTTCTCCAGATTTATCATCTGGCTATAGTTGTTGATGGGCTTTAATTGTGATTGATAGATATATCTTTTATGTGAAACCTTTCCTCAGGCTACAAAATTCTGTTTTTGGTTCTTTTCTAACATTTGTTACAAAAGAAAGATAGAGGTTAAACTAAATGGCAGAGGGAAGTTAAATTATGTTTTGGGGAAGGATGGGTTTTAGGATAACCTTAATAACTTAGCATGTAGACGAAGGAGGTATAAACTACTTCAAAATAGAAATAATACCATTTTGGCTAGTAAACATTCAACATCGTCTAAGATAATAGTTACAGAAAGAAAATATATATGTGACAAGAAGTTAGAGAAAGAAAATTAATTTTCAATGCCCTATTATCAATCAAAGGTTAACACAATCGATTTCTATTCATCTTGTTAGCACTGAAAGTCACACTTTGACTGCTAAAGTGTGAGCTCAACACCCATAAGAATGTAAAAGATAATTTTTGGTTTGAATAGGTGGATCAGAAATATGGAGAATGAAAGGGAGAGGGAAGCAAAGTACAGATCAATAGGCTACACCAATGGACAATGGAGTCATATACATTATACTCATCAAAGGCACTAAAGATGCTGAACATAAAACACGATTATATGATGATATATGGAAGAGTGAAGAAGGAAAACATAAGATAGAATGTTCACTAAACAAAGATCCTCTTAGTTTAATAAATCAACAAATACTTGAATAAAACAATGACTGATGGGAAAAATTACAACAGATCATCTGCTGCTTAGGGATCCATAAATCATTGGCAAACTTTGATCCTCAAATCTACAATATATTCAAATAAGAATATATATATATATATAACAAAAGAATTATAATCTGAAAATCACATCCCTCATGAGCCTTCAATAGCATTAATTATTACAATCATAAAATTCCCCCAGGCTTACAAATGAACACACACATGGAAATTGTCTGCTCCTACTCTCTCTAGCCTCTCTTGGCTCATGAATCCAAACCCTCTCCAAGATATCCCTCCTCTCTTAAATAGAAAATAATTTCAAAATATCCTTAGGAGGTCGAATCCAATCTCTTTCATTGGATTCTAGGCCTTGGAGCTAGGTGGCAATAGTCAAAGAGACAAAAATCCAACAAACTATTATTTTTCAGCAAATTGTTGGAAGTCATTAATAAATTGTTTCCAAATCATTGCATGAGGTATTTAATGGAGATAAAACTTAGGTGAAGGTGTCCCTTGACATATAAATAATCCATGAGAAGTCATTCAAACCCTCCTTGACTGGTGGCAACCTCCCAACAAGGAGAATATCCAACAACTATGCAAAACAAAGAATTTGCAGCACATTTCTTAGCGCACTAGTGTTTTAATTGTTTCTCTAAAATGCCAAACTAGGTTAGGCTGAAAGTTGGTCAACAAGTCAAAAAGGATATCGTCTTCCTCCACAAAATATTTCATAGAAACCCACATCACCGTTTTGGATTTATGATCAAGTCTGTAAAAGCAACTACTATAGGAAATTCTGTAGCACATTTCATAGTGCCTATCTCAATTCGCAGTGCCTGAGCCAGTTCACAGCACCAAAGGAAAATAAAGTAGACAAACCCTTCTTGACCTCCAAAAAATACAAAAAACCTCATGGAGTACCTGATGGCTATGAGGTTGATGCTGGTAATTTAATATTTTCACTCAGATGCCTACAAGCTGCCCAACGTCCAACCATCTTCCTTAACTAGTTTGCAACACCAACTCAAATATAGATTGTACACTGTAAGGAGGATGTTAGTTGATGGTATGACATAATACCTAGAGATATGGTTAAATGTAGGCTCTGAAAACCATAAATCCTTCTTTACATGATCAATATTATGTGTTAACATCTGGCTCCACAGGGGATGAAGACCTCCCTGTGAAGCCCCAAGAATCATGCAGTTCCAGTGCCTTATCAATTGGGTTGTGGAGTCATATTCAAATACCTAAAGAAAATTGAAAACTGAAATTCTTGAACATGAGCTTATTTATATACATGACCCTACTCTAACTGACTTTTACAATTTTCTTAGGTGAAAACAAACTTCCACCATCACCACTCAAACTGTTTGGCAACATAATTATTCTCTTCACTACAAATGATCCATAAGAAGAAATAAAAGTGTGAAAACTAACTAAATACATCCTTAGGATCACCAATATAACCTCCAAAAGATGACAAAATGATAAAATTTGCAGGCTCCAAAGCATTTGAAAAGTGCAACTCCATGTATCTGTTGACATGGTCATGAAACTACTAGCAAGGCATACTAAATTGGTAAAAAGTTACCTCCTTTATTTCATAATTTATCACATGTTGTTTGATGTTCTCATCATGTACAGGTGGATAAAGGACCGATGAAAGCATTTGTTAGTTTAATAGTTTCTCCGAATCTTCAGAACCACTTGTGGGTTGACTGCTAATGATTTCTACATGTAATGTAAGAACAATTTTCTGCTCATACAAATGTTTTTTTATCAAAATAGGGTTACTCATTTTTTGGTGATGGATAAGAGATCAACTGCATATGTAATTACCCTTCAACACCTTCGTATCATTCCCAAGGATCAGACTCATAATCATCATATACAGGAATTGTGCTAAGAGGTTCCAAAGAAAACATAGAAAAATTATGTTCATCACCATCAATGGTATATTCATCAAAAATAGGCTGTTCTTGGTCAGTATTTGAAACAACTTCTTCATCATAAGCAGGGCTTCTAAATACATTTGTTTCAAGAAAATAAATATCCTCTACATTTTCTTCATAAGAGTAGCAAACAAAATCTGCCTTCAATTCTGAAAAGCTAGGAAAAAACAAAGAGGAAAATTTCCTATTTTTTTTAACTAACTTATCATTTATCTCAGCTTCATAGTCAGGAGAAATGTCTACTATATTTTTATGATCAGAACTATCATTTAAATCTTCATCCAATACAGAGGAACAAGAAGATGAAAGCGTTGATCCTTCACTGATTTCCTTGACTAGGTTATCTTCTTCAACTTCATAGTCAGGAGAGCAACTTAATGCAACTTGAACACTTTTCTCATATTCCTCACAAAAATCATGAAAAAGAAACTCAGAGGAGTAATACATTTTACAATGCAAATTGAAAGCAACATGGAATTCTCTCAAGGTGGATATGCTTCCAGCAGGGAGAGAAAAGTACCATTCTCTGTCATCATCCTTCGGGGAGAACATAAACATTTTCATTAAGACATCCTCCTGATGCAAGTTCAACTACTCCATGCATTGATGAAAATCAATGAAATGCTGAACAAGATCATCATCCTTTTCTTATTTGAATATAGGCAGTAAATCTCCCCATTCCGATAGACAAGGCACTGGATTTGGAAAACCAGAGATGGCTGAAAAGTTTATAGGAGAAAATCTCCTTGACAAGATAGCCTCCATAGCCTTTGACATCTTGGTTCTTCATGGAGTAGAATCGCCAGGTGAAAGATGCAGTCTTTTCTGTCTCCAATCCTTATTCACCATCAAAAATTGGCTGTAATCTTTGTCGTACAACCCAACGAAGATATCCAACTTTGTCCTCGGCAACAATGCCAAGAATGTTAGCACTAAATGTCACACTTTGACTGCTAAAGTGTAATCTCAACACCCATCAGAATGTAAATGATAAGTTTTGGTTTGAATAGGCGGATCAACAAGATGGAGAAAGAAAGGGAGAAGGAAGCAAATTGCAGATCAGTAGGCTACACCAATGGGAAATGGAGTCATAAACATTCTACTCATCGAAGGAACTAAAACTGATCAACATAAAACAAGATTATATGATAACAGATCGAAGAATGAAGAAGGAAAACATAAGATATAATGTTCACTAAAGAAATATCCTCTCAGTTTAATAAATCAAAAAATACTTGAATAAAACAATGACTGATAGGCAAAATTATAATGGATCCTCTCCTTCTTAGGGATCCATAAATCATTGGCAGCCTTAGATCCTCAAATCTGTAATATATTCAAATAAGAAAATATATAAAACACAAGAATTACAATATGAAAATAACACCTCTCACAAGTCTTCAATAGCAGTTATGATTACAATCATAAAGTGCCCTCGGGCTTACAAATGAACACACACAGGGAAATTACTTGGTCCTACTCTCTCTAGCCTCTCTTGGCTCATGAATCCAACCCCTCTCAAACAGATCCCTCCTCTCTTAAATAGAAAATATCATAAAAATATCCTTAGGAGGTCGAATCCCATCTCTTTCATTGGATTCTAGGCCTTGGACCTAGGTGGCAATAGTCAAAGAGACAAAAATCCAACAAACTGCTAATTTTTAGGAAATTGTTGGAAGTCATTATTAAATTGTTTCCAACTCACTGCATGAGGTATTTAATGGAGCTAAAAATTAAGTGTAGGTGTCCCTTGACATCTAACTGATCCATGAGAAGTCATTCAAACCATCCTTGATGGGTGGAAACCTCCCAACAAGGTGAATATCCAACAACTATGCAAAACAGAGAATTTACAACACATTTCGTAGCTCACTGCTGTTTTAATTGTTTCTCTCAAATTCCAAACTGGCTCAGGCTGCAATATGGTCAGCACATCAAGAAGGGTATCATCTTCCTCCAAAAAACATTTCAGAGAAACCCACATCACCTTTTTTTAGTTATGATCAAATCTATAAAAGCAGCTGCTACAAGAAATTTTGTAGTGCATTCGTAGCACCTGTCTCAATTCACAATGCCTGAGCCAATTTCTAGTGCCAAAGGAAAATCAAGTAGCCAAGCCCTTCCTGACCTCTAAACAATACAAAAAATCTCATGGAGTACCTGTTGGATATGAGGTTGATGGTGGTAATTTCATATTTTCACTTATGCCTACAAGCTGCCTAACCTCCAACCCTCTTCTTTAACTAGTTCGCAGCACCATTTCACAGCGCCAAATCAAATATAGATTGCACACTCCAAGAAGGCTGTTAGTTGATGGTATGACATAATACCTAGAGATATGGTTAAATGTAAGCTCTAAAAACCATAAATCCTTCTTTGCATGATCAATCTTATGTGTTAACACATCCACTAGAATAGAAGAACTGTTGCAACATTATAAGATAACTTTAAATAATAGATACGACAAATCTTACCCAATACAACAACAAATATTGAATTTGAAGAAAAATATAATCCCCCTTGGTCCAATCACATTCACACCTCAGATGAAAGAAGTGTCTTGGTTCTAAACATAAATTCTTAATTAAAATGACTTGCACAAAAATAGTTCTCTTACAATATTCCAAAAAAGTCTCTCTCAAAAACCATCAACCCTTTGACACAAGGTCGATTCCCCTATTTATAAAAAATAACTAAAATAAAAATAACTACTAAAGTTGTGTTAAGTTAAGAAAATTCCACGTCGCAAACTTTATCTATCTATTCTCTTTTGATCATACGGTGGTTTTATTGAAGTGGATTGTTCCTCTCGTATTCCGACCATCTACATAAGAGATATTCACATGTATATTCATACGGGAACCTGTGTTGATCCATCGGAGCGGAGAGGACCTGCTTCATATCAATTTATCATTCCTTGTACTTGATTAGTTCGACACTCAAGCATTGTAAGACTGTGCGATATTTAATCGAAGGCTCCATGAACTTCTTTACTTGACCCAGGATCATGCTTGAAACCTATAAAATCTCTAGTTCGTACACCTGGTCTTGTTCTGCATGTCGCTTAACTATGTTGCATAGATCGGCAAAATCCTCCAGTGGGACAAAATATGGCAAGTCAATATTCCTCATTTCTTGATTGATTTTCTCCCAAATTTTCTCACATTCTTCCCATCTTTTCTGCATTTTCTTCCAGGGTTCCTAGACCATGCTTACCCAGTGTTCAACTACCTTCCTTATTCGGGTGATGTTGTTGTCCATCAGGACTCAGATGCCATGCTCTTCTGTATATCATCCATTCTGTACTTCATTGATGTAATCTATCCATTCTAGGGCTTTGTGTGCCTTCTCATATAATCACTGCATGTCTTTACAGGTTGCCAATCCCATGAGGGTATCTTCTTGGAAATCCATTATATGAGCAATGAAGAGGTCTCTCTCCCTTGTTAATTGCGCATCCATATCTCTAAACTCACACTTCAAGAGTACCACTTCCTGTGTTGAATTTTGGTAATACTCCACTTGATTTCGTAGATGGTTCAGTTCTTTCTTCATTGAATCTACCTCCCTTTCGCCTCTTTTTTCCCTGTCTAAAGTGGCATCCGTTATGGCCATCCCTACTCCAATTATCTCATTCATATTAGCATTTTCTGTGTGAAACAACGTCTCCTCTGTGGTTATGAGAAGTGTTCTATAAAGATTGAGTTTCCTTTTATTGACCATTCTTCTCATCACAACTTTCCTTTTCTTGTCATAAGAAATTTCTTATATATCGACGACTTCAACTACTGGTTCAAGAATCTATTGATCTCCCTGGGACAAATTATTTCCTAGGATTCCCACCGTATTGAGATGTTCCATTCTAGGTTCTCTTAATTCCTTAGCAGGGGAGGTTCTTGTATGCTCTGGTGATTTGGAATTCTGTTGATCCTTGTTGGCTGACGAAGTGTTTGTCCTAGTTGGGGAAGTAGGCAAAGGATTGACATTAGTTGGGAGTTCAGCCATTGAGATGTCAATTTTTGGCTACCCCATTCCTTCTTCTTTTTCACCAACATCTGAGTCATTCTTCGAACTATCATTCTGAGGCTGTGTTCCCAATTGATCGAGAAAAACAATGTCAAGAGTGATCCTAGGTACCAGGTCTCCTTCTTGAGGATTTGGGGTCACATCATCGAAAACTAGAGCAAATGTTTCTTCTGGTCCCTTCTCCTGTGTGATTGGCATCGGGCTTATGTGCGAGCCCTCTAACCCTTCCTCATCATCATATATCATGATTAAATCTATGAGGATATTAGGCATACCAGTCCCACTCAATGTTCTTGTTGACCTTAGCTAGGTTGTAGTAGTCACCGATAATCTTTCCTGTGGTGACATAGGGTTGGGGTTCTCTTGATCAGTGGTCTCCTCTGGTGTAATTGTCTATGAGCCATTTAGTTCTTCCTCATGATTACTTGTATCGGCCGAGGTAATCCTCAAGGGTCCTATCAAAGGGTTAAGTGGGGGATCTTCCCCTAATATTTTCATAGCTCTTTGGGCTTCTTGTAGTAACAATATCCCCCTCCTGCATGCCTCTGCTACTTCTGCTTCTATGTTTTCTTCTCTTACCCTAAGAGTTTCTTGAGTTGTCTACTCAATTATTTCAACTTACTCATCCATAGTCATTTCTTTGAATTTGGTCATATTAAGGTTATCCCTTCTATGGAGAACCTCCTCCCAGTCTTGGGCGCCCTCGATAAATATCTGATATTAGAAGCTATCATGAGCATACAGACAACATGAGGATACTTGCAACGCGTGCTAGAGTACCAAGACTTTTACATCATTCTTGTGAAAATGACCTGTGGGGAACTGATACTCAAGTTGACTCAATCCCTCTTGTCTCTCATGTGCAGTGTCTTTTACCATGTAAAATCCGATATGAAAACCATAGGGTATGAAATCCCTCTTCTTATCCTTTACCAAAGAGGCATTATATCCTTTTAGAATGGTCTGGTAACAAATTTCTCCCAAAATGAGACGACTCAGGACATGAATGGGGAGTATTTTTGGTGCGCCAGTAGCCCTAAACACTCTGATATAAGTGCTTGTTTCTTAAAAATACCAGTGTCCCACTTTGGAAATCATATTTTTGGCTGTCGCTGAAAGCCTTGGGCCTTCTTTTCTAAATATAATGAAGTGCACTCAGGCTACGAACTCATCACATATCAGGGAGTAAAAATTTTTGTACCTATTTTAGCACAAAATGTTGAAATAAACATGCACGGGTAACTCAACAACATGTCGACTTAAATTCATACCTGTGAAAATGTCTCTTGCACAGATTATGTCCAAAAGGTACGATGCCATGTGGAAAACTGGTGTTTCTCCATCCTTTGGTTTCTGGGCTTGTAGGATGTTGGTGCTTAGTTGTTTGGAAATGATGGCTCCCCAATTGAAACTACTCCTGGAGACTGCCATGGTGTATGCCAAGGGAATCCATGCTTCTCAAAACTTAGAGCAATCAGTTTCCCCATACAATCAAAAAATCAAAGCCATTAAATACATATAATGCTCAATGAGGTTTATCGTTTTGTACCAACCATTGCTCTTGTTTGTGGAATTCTTATTTTTTTTCCACCACGAGGTGAGTAACCTACTGGTGTCATGGAACTCATAAAATCTGACCAAAAATTATGTATTTAGTCTTTCCTCTAGGTCTCTGAGTTTGTAGTATTTTTGGACCTATACTGGAAGAAATACACCAACACATTCACCCTCCTCATTATTGATTGTGCATTTTATCGCGTCCATTTGGTTAATCATCCATACTAGGGTTTCGATGAAGGGAAAAACTAGGGTTCGACAGACCACCATATGTAGATATGATCGATTAAAGTTTCAGAAAACCTCGTCATCCAATATCTCGATGTCTGGGTCGTTGTGAGGTCTAAAGTCTGGGTAATATTCCTGATTGATTTTTTGAAAAATATCTCCCTAGTGTGGGAGCATTACTTTAGATCCAGTGCTCACCTCTATGTCCTTGAACGCTGGAGGTTGGGTGAACTGTTTCTTAGTGGAATTTCGGATGACCGACTCCATTTTTGAAACGAAATCTAGTTATCTTGCGGAAACCGGTGTCGACGTTTTGTATATATCCAATTCTTTCATATTGGGTGTTCTTGGTGAGTGTCTGGTCATCGGCTTTCTTGGAGGCATCTTCTTGCACAAAAATGAAATAATAAGCTGTAAGCCAATTGCGACAAGTTTTATTCGACGAAATCTCAAATGTAATCAATAAATTCCATGATTACCTCTTCCTCACAGGAAATGACTTGGGCTTATTGGTAATTGAAATGGAAAAATGACCTGTTACCTCTTCGATGCTCTCTCTCTCTCTTACTCCTTTGTCTACTCAGGATATCAACGATTTGCGAATGGAACACCATGCTTGGGCATAAATCTCATAAATTTAAAACATACCTACCTTGTCGCATCGAGTCTTAAATTTAGGAGTACAAATATGATTTATACAATCTATAACAAAATCCACACCATGCTTAGGATTAAATGTAACGTAGGTTGGCAATGCAGGAGCGTGTTATTTTAAAGTTCATCGGAAAATTCAAATTTTGAAAGTTTAACGGCACTCGATGTCATGTTATTGGTTACGTGAAGCTCTTAATTGTTTTAACAAATTAGAGTGCTTCTCAAATTACCTAAGTGTTTTTCGCACTCCAACTGAACTAATATGATTGATATTGGGGATAAGCAGGATCATATATCTGCCAAGGTTGTCGATAGATAGAGATTCGAACTAAAATCGAAAATTCAGTGTTCTAGCAATCTTCTGGTAATTGATGAGTGCATCAGTGTCGACAAATTTTCTTTAATGTTGTTTCGCTGGTCCCCTTGAGCAGAATTTCTGATGCCGATCCAAACCGTCGTGCAATGCCGACATGGAAAAGTAGTCGTGGAAGTACATAAATGACATGGGAAATATCAAAAGATGACGTGGGTGATGACCGAGCGATATGGACTATCCACATGATAGAACACGTGGTGATTGATTTGACCTTTTCGACATTATTTATTTTCCTTAGGAATACGTGTTTTCATGCGTTGTTTCTCCCATTTTTCTTATGTCGAAGATATATCAGTGACCGAAGATCGACGATTATTTTTTCTTGGTTAACAATTTGTCTTTCGGATTTCTTCGATGTCGACGATACATCGACAATCATTTTTAGAAAACCTTTTCGTAGGACAAAATCACTGATTGGCGCACCCTTTTTCCCATTTTTCCGATGCCGATGGTACATCGAGGATTGATGATCAATTACTATCATTTTTATGTGGGGAATTTTTCCTTTCAGATTTCGTCGATGCCGACGATACATTAACAATCATTTTTTTTAAGGACTTAATTTCACAGACCAGAACTGCCAATGGGTGCGCGGCTCTTTATAAAATTTTTTTTAGCTGTATACACTTAATCTAATGCCACTTTTACTTAGAGAAAAATGTCAATCTATTCAACAAACTTCAAACCAAACCGAATGAAATCAATTATAGTACACAACAAAAAAAAAACCATTGATCCCTACAAAACTGACTCTTATTCAGAAATGACATAGTGGTACCCAAAAGACAAAATTCACAAGGAATTTTAGGGTGTGTTGAGTGCTCAATAGGAGGTCTATAGTTCAGGAAGTCTGATGAATGCACCCAACTTGAGGACCCCTTCTTATTTCTAATACTAAGCTATTGAGATAATAATTAGATGCAATATTTATTGAAATTTCTTCATTTCCCTGTTCTACATGGAAAAGGTCAACCTCTTTTCAAGTCTAGGGGTACTTCCAATGAAACCATATGTGCAACAATATTAGGAATACACTCATATCCAATTATGAAAAATATACCTTGATTGTTGTCTGGATATGAGAGGCCAGTTGATCTGATTGTTTTGATGCCAGGAAGTATGGAAGGAGGACGTGGCGCTCTAGCCTGATGATTGTCTGGAGCCATTGATTAATTTAGCTAGTAGTCCTTTGGTTCTCTTCTTCATCAACATTGTTGTATTGATTTTCCTCCTTTATCATATCCTATGGATGTTAAAACATTTGGATCTTGCACAAAGTATTCGAGTACAAAATTGCAAGAAACTCTTCAATCTTAGGTTCCAATACCTCCTCTCCATCGAATTTTGTCCATGGCTCTTTGGTTTCCTCCCCATATTTATAAGGAAAATTAAGAAAATCTTCTATATATGCGTGTTTCTTATGGATATTTTTCTTCTCTATCCATTTCTGAGATGCATATATGTTCTTAATGGTTATCAGGATTTTCTCCTCCTGAGATGCAGAGATGTTGACTGTTGTTAGGACTTGAGAAAGTTCTCGGAGTAACATTCTTCTTCACTCAACAATCCTTCAACACTCTTAAATTCTATTTTTTAGTGGATAATCCATGTCTTTCACATGGCTTATTGTATGGGGGGTTCTTTTGGATCAAAAACTAAAACTTCTACAAAAAACAAATTTCAAAACAAAGAATGTACTCAGACACTTCATGCTAGTAGGACCTTATTATCACAAAGTTATTTGTTGGCATGAGAAACTTTCCATTTTACATGAATCAAACTTAAATGAAAGGATTGAAAACAAAATTACTAATGTCTAATCCTTTAGCATATCCTTGGAAACAACACCAAAAGTGTTGGAAAATTCAATTTCTTAAATTTTTATACTTTATATTAGCAACCAGGGAGCTTGTAACCTTGTGAGATGTTGGAAAAATATATGCAGGAGTAGGAAACTAACTCTAAGCTAAGCAAGACGAATAAAAATGTCAACAACATGAATTAAAATTAGATGATCTTATGTTGTGGGTCAATTCCTATGGATTTTCATCTATCTCTTGGATTCTCATGGTTAACAAACTTTCATATTTTTGATGCATGCCACACTTGGCCGATAGCACTTGAAAAAATGAAATTTCTACATAATTCAATTCAGGTCAATGGACTTATATTTCAAATATTAACCACAGTCATTTGGTTGAAAATTAAGAGAATCAATTTGTTTTTTGATCACTAAATATATTCAACCTTCAATGCATAACTCTTTAGGGAAACCACACTTGTAGTAATTGAAAGAGTGTAAATAAATGAACAATAAATGAAATGAACAAGTAATGAAATAACATCACACAACAAAAGGAAACTCTTTGGGCATCATGAACCAGAGAGAGAGAGCATTTCCTCTCCTGACATATACTTCCAAGAAGGACTACAGTAAATAAATCTTGATGTGCAACAACAAGCTCTTTATTCCAGCATCAAAATGATAACAATGATCCTTCTCTCCAATATGTAACTCTATTCTCTCCTTCAATTCTCTAGCTATCTAACTCTCTAGCTCCTTAAATATTTAATCTCAATGATATCCTCTCATATTTATACATATAGCTTCTCCTTCACAAAAGGAAAAGGAGTTACAACAAGATGAGATCAGATCCTAAACAAGTGGATCTTCAACTAACAAATCCTAGATCCTAAACATATGGATCTTTCACCACCAAATATTGGATTTGATACAAGATATTTTTAATAAGATAATAATATCATATTCCATGATATCCATGTTCTGAAATTCGTGGCTATGAATTGCCACTTGCTCAAATGACTTAGCTATAGAATTGCATCCTAGTTGGATCAATTTTGGAAATATCAAACATACGCCCCTTGTTTTGTACTTTTTTCAAAGTTTCCTTGCAAGTCACCTAAATGACCCTATTCTACAAAAAACCAATACTTTATATTTTTTCAATTACTCTTAATATGTTCATAAATGACGTGGAAAGTTTGACTAACAAAATTGGCAATCAATTCTAGAATTGCCAACAACTGCAACACTACCAACAATAGTTGAATTTCACAAGTAGGTCAGGATATCATAATATCTACCCTAAGTAATCATCAAAACATGGAAAATCAACCATTTTAGTGTAAGTATTCCACACAAATCTCATATAGGGTAGAAGTGGACAAATGCATAAATATGATTGATGAACGGAATAATGATGAAAGGTTAAAGTAAATGAAAAATTACTAAATGGAGTCATAAAATGTGTTAATTCTAAGGTCCAACAATTCTCCTATTCTTTAAGGAGTTATTGTATAACTTATCTATTTTGTAGTTGTGCTCCACGCTCACTTTTTGTATATGCTTTGTATGTATGTTTTGTTATGATGTTTTAAGAATTTGGAACACAACATATCACCACCCACACCACACAGAGAAACAATAGTCATTAAGACAAGGGCTTGAGCATCAAAAAACTTACCGTGGATCAACATGGAACAAGAGAGGAAAACAATGTGTAACAAAGACATGGATCCCAAGAAGAAATCAAAATATAGATCAAGGAAAGCTCCCGATTCGACCCTGTGTCCACATTTCACTAGGATAGATATATTCCCATGCATAGTACCAATTGACTACATTGGCTAGTGGGTCATATTATATGTCTTGTTGGCATGCAATTATAAGACACTAGGTTCAATTTATTCAACCAACAAAACCCCTTTAGATACTGGTGCTTTCGACATCACCTGCATGCACGTGAAGTCTCACCTGAGGCATCTACCAGGGCTGTAGGAACCAAATTTTTGCACGGATGAGGGGATGTGAGGATATCAACATAACCATTAATACTTATTCACCCTATGGGCATTATCCTTATTTAACATCCTTTTATCAGTATAAAAACCCTTTGCGTGACTTCCATTAACTAACAATTCATCACTTTTACCATAACACTTGTACGACATTAACCCATCTCAAATTCATTCAGTACCCTAAACCCTAGTGTGAAGAAACAATATAGCATAGATCGTGATGTAACCAACCCACTAAATCATTCATTATTATTTCACATCAACCATATGTTAAAAATATCTATACTGATCATGCATAAACATACCATGCAAAAATAATCACATCAAAAAACACATTAGACACAATATTTTAATGTGGTTCACCCAATCCTTGGCCTACGTCCACAACGACTAGCTTCTTATATTAGTATTAATTCAATAATCACCTTAGGCCTGTGAAATGCACTCACAAATGATACAAGATACCATAATTCCCAAACTTTCCTAGCCCCTTAGCAATGCGAGCCTATCTCTGTAAATTCTTAGATATGCTCCTATCCCCGAAATATCTCCACTAAAACCTCAATGATAAACTCTCTTCATCAATCATGAGAAACCTAATATTTGTTTCTCAACAACCTAATATTCCCCAACCCTTTACATATTTATACATATTAGTAGGGATAAAAACCATAATGGTTCATAACAACTTATCTCCAAAACCCTAATGGGCCATAACCATTTTTTCCTACTTTTGCATCGATCTTCTTCTTTTCCTTCCTTTGCCTTGATCTACTATTTTGATATGCTTCTTTTCTTTATTTTGCACTACAAAATGTGTCCTTTGCATGTGCTTCAGTCCTGCCTTCTACTCATTCATATGATATGATTTAGCTCCAAAAACTTATTTATTCTCATCCATAATGCATATCCAACATGCCTGCAACACTCACCTATGGCTCGTCCCGAGCCACTTAAGCCTTTTTCAAATTCTCCTTGAATTTTTCAAAAACATTCTTTGTTGTGTTGGTATTCTCCTCGACCTCTCTTTCATTTAACAAGATTTTTTCTACTAATTTTGTAGTGATATGAGTCTGTGGTTTCTCTTCATCTTGTTCCAGTGCTTGTTTGATCATGTACTGCACTTATTTTATTTCCTTTGCAACTTTTAGTGCTTCTTCTTGCAACATCTCTATCTGTTGCATGTGAGCTTGTTGTTCGACCCTCATCTAGTTCATCTTAGAGTATAGTTTCTTATTCTCTTGCATTGTTGTCATCTTCTTGGCTGGTGGAAAACTGATCATGGTTTCCTTAATCTTCTGAGCCTTCCCCTATGCATTTTGAATATTCTATTCAATACTCTGTAATTCGACATCCTCCAATAGCTAATTCTAGAATTCTGTGTTGTCTTTGTACAAATTAGCACATTCTACTTCCAAATTTCTGATACTTTCCACTTTGGTCTTATTGTATTCTCCCTTTTGTCTCTTTCTTTTGGGGGTGTGCTTGGTGTCATTCATGTTTCTAAATCAACAATTTTCATTTAGAATCCCTGGATGGCTTCTCTGATCTTCACTACCTGATATTCCAATGTAGTATCCACATCCATTGGTACCTCTAGAATCTCTTTTCAAACCTTTTCAAATTATTGCTTCACCTGTTCTTCCTTCTATGCAACTACATCCGTATTTCCTTCAACTTTGTTATAGTTAATCTGCATGATTTCAATCTATGTTGTGGCCTTATCCAATTCATCAAATTTTTTTGTTGTGCGTAGGTTCAATTCTTGCACTATTCTAGCCTATAACCTCTACAACATTTATCCCGATATATATGATAAGACTAAATCAAAGTGACTTAGTGAACATGCTTGCTCCTGCATTTCTGTTGCTGGGAATGCAATCACCCCTGGTTCCAACTTAACTATTTTATGCTCCCCCGTTAACTCTAATGCATGAGAGACTATATCTTTCTTCTACTAGCCTTGCTTTGCTTGTCGTTGGTCCTTTAGTTGTTTGTTGTGCAACTGCTATCCTAGTTGCTTCCATCAATTGGGCTAGTGCAGTCATTTTTTCCTATATATTTATGTTTAGTCCTTCTTTCTTCTCTACAACACATTGAAACATGTCGACAACGATCTTACTAAATTTCTCCCCAAACCTATGGAAGTCATATTTTGTCAGTGTCAGTGGACTCGTTTCTTTGTCTATTTTCCTCTTCTTCTAATGCGTCATTGATTTTCCCTTCTTTGTCTCTACGTATTTCCTTGTCTTACTTGAGTCTTTTCCCTAGCCTTATATTTCCTCAATCTCAGGATCTGGTGTTTCTGTTTCTTGTTCATTTGATGGGACCTTCAAGTCTGTGTCCCAGTCCTGCATAATTAATTCTATGTCCTCCTCTGTTATTCAGTACTTTTTCTTGACCCATTCTTCTCTCATATTATTCTATAGTTGTATGTACATACGATGATGGTCTACTATGAATCGTGCAATCAATTTGTAATTTTCTACAAGCTGTGGAAAAATTCGTGGTGTGTCCTGGATACACTTCCTAATCATTTCCTTATACAGATAGAATTCAATATTCTTTTCCACCTATTTTCCCTTGTGCATAATGTACCACAAGTTATGATACTTGGCGGACAAGCAAACCTTGCCTCTCATACCCAAAAATTGTGCATCCTCTAGTTCTTTCCATGCTTCTAATGAGATCAGAAGTAATAACTAAGAATAATGGAATTCCATTCCTTTTTCCTATGCTTCCACGTTGTGTATCAAGAGCTATGTTGGTTAAGCTTGACGTATTCTCTCTACCATCTGCGTCGTAGACCCAGGTTTCATATTTGTAAGGGTACCAACAAAGCCTAAAACTATCAGCCCTTCTGGTAAACCAGAAGGCAAGATAGTACACAGAGTGCATTGCGCAGTCTCACCTGAGATATCTTTAAATGGGTGGCTGTAAGACTCAGGTGTTTACAGCGTAGGATTGAGCATGGTATAGGGGATCTATATTCTGAACCATTAACTATGATTTGTATTACGAACTGTTGTTTTCCTCTTTTATATTCTAACCTTTGTGGTATCTTTTTCGTTATATTCCCACATCAATTAACCAAGCAATATAATAACTCATTCATTCATTGCATACATCATTTAGATACTAAAAATATGACAAAGATATGCATGCATTCATCACATTACACATGTATTACCGTGGTTCACCCCCCTCCTAGGCTACGTCCACAAAGATTTGGCTCTTGGCTCTCTTATTATGGCAGTTTTGTAATTCTCGCGCCTCGCGCTTAGAATTCTCCTCAGATGGGTAAGATCTCTGTGAGGTGAACTAGATCACACTAGGATCCTTGGCCTGTGATCTAATCCTCAAGATACACCTTTTCTCTTTTGCTTAGCTCGCTTGTTTTACAAAAATAGTACATCTAATAAAAAATATTACAGAGAAACAATCTCAACTCTGCAACAGTAGTAAACCTCAACCTTAGAGAACATTTCCGAGATTTTCCAAATGAACCTCTCTATGATACCTTCATATCTATATTTATATCTATCTGGCTCTTCAGCCATTTACACAAAAACCTTACAAAAACCCTAATTCTATTGTCGTTAGGTATTCCTTCTCCACATGCGTTCGTTGCTTCCTTCCAGCTGTCGCCTCCTTATTGCATGTGCACATGCTGTGCTTCTTACTAGTTGTCGCTTTCCTCCTGCACGCTTTCTTTCCCACGATTTCTCTTCTAGATGTCATTTTTCTTTGTGCACACTTTATTTCCCCCTTCGGCTTGCTACCAATAGGCCCCCAACACTGACATGTGACTCATCCCAAGTCACCTAAACTTTCTGAGTTGCCTTGATCTCTTCGGTGATCATCTGGAATTTTTCCCTCAACTCTACTACTTTTGTCATTCCTTGTGCAATCTTCTCTTTAATGTTATCCATTACTTGAACTACCACTTCGTCGCTCAGTAGTCCTGCACATTCTACCTATGTCTGTTCCATCTGTGTTCTATCTACTTCTGCCTGTGCGAGTACTTCTGCTACCCATTCCTGTAGTGGTTCTATTTGAGCTTGACGTTCATGTTTTTGTGTCTGCGTGGTGATAAGTTCTACCTACATCTTCTTCAACTCGTGCGTCCCCTTGACGCATTATGGGATTGGTATAGTCTTTTGCCTCTGTTTGAGTTCTTGGATCACTGCATTGATCCTTTCCTCTTCCTTGTCCCAGCGTTGAACCTGTGGATCCTCCTCCAGTCTTGTCCAAAGTTGCATTGCTTTGTCGATCAAGTCAGCTGGCGTGCTAACCTGCTTCTCCATCTCTTGTATTTGCGTTGTTGTTTCCTGCCTCCTTTGTTCCTTTACTTCCAATGGAGTTGTTGGTGTTAGTTGTTCTTAGAGATCCCTGATCTCCTTATAGTATCGAGCAATTGCCTACGCAATCTGGTCGATCTTTTCTATGGTTGGGAGTTTGTTTCCTTGCGCAGTGTTTGGAAGTTTCCCAAAAATTTCTCCCACTCTACATTCCAATTCGTTCCTGTGTTTCGTTTCCTTTTGAGTTTTGGATTTGTTCTGCTCATACTCATTTTCCAGCGCTTCTCGTTGATTTGTTGCTTTCTGAAGCTCGACTAAGTTTTTATGTGCTCGAGATTGCATTTTGTGATCGATGCTAACCTGCAATTTTTGCAGTTCCCTTGATGGAATCCGTGTCAGGACCAATTGGATGTGGTCCAAATCCTTCAGTGGTGTCTATCCCACTATTTCATCCATTCTTAGCATGCTCGGTTTTATGTGGACTGTTTCATTTGCGTGTGGCATTAGGAGGGTTGGGTTTCTATCTTTGACCTCCACTCTTTCATTGGTTTGTGTTGTCGACTTCTCTATGCCTCTGCTACTACTTTCTCTCTGGGCCTCTCCAAGTGTCCTAAGGAGCTATCCTATTTCTGCCAGCTCTTTTTGTAGATTATCCCTATGATGTGTTGTGTGGTCAAAGTCTTATGCTAGACAATCCTGGACCATTCTAACGATTATTTCTCCATCTTCCTTCGTTATCATATAGTCCAATGACGCACGTTGCACCTTTGATTTCTTACGTGCGGTTGCTGCCTGTACAGCTGGTCTCTTAGTTCCCCCCGACTCCCGTGTGATGGGGTTTGGGGTTGTCTCCTGCACTCCTTTAGCTTTTTTTGGCTATTCGGTGGTCTCTTTCTGCCCCTTCTGGGTTCCTGTCTTCTTTGACCCTTAATTTTCTTGATTCAGTTTGTTTTGGCCCATCCTTAGTTTCTTGGGCACTGTGATTTGCGAAAGTTGTGTTTACACTTGCATTGCTTATCCTTCTGTGGGTCCTTCCAGTACTTCTGGGGGAATGGATGGGGTCCTCCATTCATCAGGCCATTTGTTGATGACCATGCCTATATCACCTTCTGTTATACAGTAGTGCATTAGTATCCACTGTCTATCTGGATCCTCCCTTGGTTGTATCCACATGGCTTGCATGTAGCCCCGAAGTTAGCGATGTCCCCATATCACACAACAACTTCTGGTGTTATTATCCATGACGGGTTAATAGCTTCCTGCATGTCCCATAGGTATGATTCAAAGATGATTCTATTTTCCCTCTTCTGTCTGGCCTGTGGCCCAGATCTTAGTACTAGATATCTCACTCCCGCTGGCTATGGTCTAGTAGCAAAAACTACATACTCTGGTTCCCACCATCCCATGAAGGATATGAGGGTGAGTAGCCATGAGTAATGGAATTTTGTACCGAGTTCCTGCATGTCCTTGTAGTCCACTTGGAACAAGTTTAACAGATAAGGCACCCAACTCATGAAGGTGCCTTCTGTGCACTAAGCTGAAACTATGATGACTCCTGCCAGTACTTCATCTTTGCGGTATTTTATTAACAACTTACAGTCTAAGATATTTGCGCCCAATTTTTTGGTTTCATTGTTGATACGTTTGATTATAATGCCTCTTGTCCCCCTCGCGGTGCTGTATTTCTTCGTCATTTCCTCTGCTAACACTTTTTCCTTAGATTTATTGTCCAGAATCAACATGGGATCCATACCCTAGTTGGGTAGTCCTATTATCTGCGCAATAAGCTCAACAGTTATGGGGATGGGTTTGTCTAGCCATATATCCCCTCCATGTGTAACTTCTAATAGCTTCTTAACGCATGTTGTTGCATACTGGCCTTTGCCAAAGTGTGGAAATTTCAGAAACCCTAAAATGTTAGTTTGGTCCAGTCCAACTACCCACTGATGTGGTTAGATGATTGTTTCTCCAAGTTGGTTGACCACTATGTTCTGCATAAAAACCCTTAGCATAAGTTCCGGGTACTTGGTGTCATATAAGACATCATGGTCGAAATACTTGAGCTTCCCAACATGACCCATTAGTTGCGACTCTACCTGTACTCCCTCTGGTATGCATGGTAGCACAATTTTTGATTCTGGTTTCTTGCGAGGTGATCTTGGTATGAAAACTATATCTTCCTGCTGTGGTGGTTGGTACGAAGTTCCAGCAATTCCTAGTTGGTGCCCTATAAGACATTCTAGCCAAGCTGAGGTAGTTCCCATGGTCTCTTCTATTGGTTGACCGAGGCTGGGTACCTGCGAATCATCTGGTTTTCCTTCTGATCCTTGATTCTATGTCGTTTTGTTACCTTCCGTGGCTGGTTCATTTCTTTCTGGTTGCACTTCCTGTTGGGGTTCCACTTCTTCGTTCTGAGGTTCCTATGGCTCTGCTTGTGTGTCCTCTTTCAGTTCCTCTGGTTGTGGCTACTAAATCTCTCCCAGTATCGGTGTAGAGTTCACTGGTGGTATCTTTGGGGATGTGATCTCATCGATATTGACAATCTCCGGTTGTTGCTTCTTGTTTTCTTCCAATGGTCCTCATGACCTAGTCTAAACTCTGGTCGATCTGGCGGTCTAGCCTGGTTCAACGGACTTTGGTGGTGCCATTGTGGTGAGTGTCGAACTTCTGTTGTCTTTAGAGGACTGTGGTCTCGCTCTGTTTGTTCGAGCTATTGTTTCTCTCTCTTTGTTCTCCTTTCATGAATAGACAAGTTGCTTCCGTGCTCGCATGTTGTATGGGCTTGTCATGAAGCTTATCGAGGACGGTTCCTCCATGATGTGATTAATGCATCATAACTATGTGTTCAATGCATTTGCGACAGTTTCGTACTTTCCATTACGCTTCTCTTGCTATTTCCAGTTGGCTTGATTAATGTGACGTTCGATCAGTCCTTTCCATTCCTTAATTTCTCTTTGTGTTGTCCTGTCATCCTGCTTGTTTTGAATTTCCGTTTACCACTTGTTCATCTTAGGCATGTAACCATTTCTCTTTCTTTTACTGCATTCGTGTTTCGAGCATCTTGTGGCTTTTTCATGGCTTTTCATTTTGTTTTTACTGTGCAGTGGGTGGTCGAATGTCCTTGTATGGATTCAGTTGTCTCCCGTTGATCATTCAGGTCTATGCCTGCTAAATCTCTTAACTATACCGCTCCACCATCTGTTACAGATTTGACCTCGTATGGTCCTAATCAATGCATTCTCAACTTTCCTAGGTGCTAAAATGATTTGCTATCATAGAGCAATACTAGATATCCTTCCATGAAAGTCTTCTTCTTAATGTGTCGATCGTGCCATGATTTGTCTCTAGCCTTCTGCACTCGTTGATGGAATCTTGCCAGGATTCAGTCTTCCTCCATTGCTAACAACTGGTTCATTCTTTCCTGTATTGCGCCACGTTCTGTCATTTGTGTGATGGCGGCTACACGTAAGATGGGTATTAAAAATTCTAATGGAACTTTTGCTTCTTGGTCGTAGATGAGTTTGAATGGTGTGTGCCCTGTCAACTTCTTACATGTCGTCCTATATGCCCATAATACTGTTGGAACTTTGAGGTCTCAGTCGTCTCTATTGACGTTGTAGATCTCCATCAATGCATTCTCTAGAATTTTGTTGAAGGCTTCTACTGTGCCATTCGTCTATGGGTGATACAGTGTGCTTCTTTGGTGGTGAACTTCACATTATTCGAGCATCGTGTGCATGGTGCTATTTATGAAATGCATGCCTTGGTTGCTCATCAAAACTCTTGGGCACCCAAACCTAGTAATTACTTGTTCAAATAATAAGTGTGCAACGGTCTTTGCACTGCAGTCTTTTACTGGTGCGGATTTCACCTATCTTGTTAGGTATTTTGTCGCGGTGATGATGTATCTTTCCCCTGTTCTTTTGGCTGGTGGTTTAATAGGTCCCACAAAGTCTATTGCCCATTTATCAAATGCCTATAATGTCAGTTGCGGTCGTAATGGTATCTCGTCCCTTCTGTTGGGTTTGGATACCGTTTGATAGACATCGCATCCCTTACAGTACTCTTTCGAGTCTTTATTAATCGTTGGCCACCATAATCCCACACGGAGTACCTTCTACGTGGTAACTTTTCCTTCATAGTGTCCTCCTGCCAATCCCTCGTGGGATTCTACTAAAATTCTTGGTCGTTCGTGGTCTAACATGTACCTTCTTAACATGCTATCTGCGCCCATTTTATATAGATGTCTTGCGATTAGTTTATAGTCAGTTGCATGAACTACCAGGTTCTTCTTTTGTGCGGTGGTATAATCTTATGGTGCAGTACCTATACTCAAGTACTGGAAGATCTCTGCGAAGTGGTCATCAACAATCTGTATTGAGAATAACTGTGCATCCGGAAAGTTGTCTTCTAAGCTCGTGGGTTCTTCTCCATTTGTAACCCGTGATAGGTGGTCAGGTCCTGCATTTAGTTTTCCTGGTTTGACGATTACTTCAAAATCAAATTCCTAAAATAACAGTAACCATCGACAGATTCTCCCCCCCAACACTGGCTTGTTGAGTAGGTATTTTAGGGCTGAGTGATCTGTAAACATCTTAAAATGTTTTCCCAATAGGTAGTGTCTGAACTTCTGAAGTGCATAAACCATAGCTAGGTACTCTCTTTCTGTTGTGTTATAGTTCTGTTCTGAATCAGAAAGTTTTCTACTTGCAAATGCTATTGGGTGATCCAAGTCTCCTTCTCTTGGCCACGCTAAGATAGCTCCAAGTTCTATCGCTAATGCATCTAGATGCACATGGAATGTCTTTCCCCAGTCTAGAAATACTACTATTAGTGCAGTGACCATATTTTCCTTCAGGGTATCTAGACCATGTTGACACTCGTTGTTACATTAGTACTGTGTATCCTTCCTTATCAGTTTTTCCATTGGTGTTGTGATCTACACATATCCTTTGATAAATTTCCAATAGTATCGTGTGTGTCTTAATGTCCCTCATAGATGACAGATTGTTTTTGGCGCTTGTAAATTAACGATGACTGCGATCTTTGCCAGATTGACCAATAGCCATTTTTTGCATACTATATGTCCCAATAGTATCCCAAACGGTGTTCCAAATATACATTTATTTATGTTTAGTGATATCTGACGCTGTCTACATCATTCTAGCATCAAGCGTAAAACTTCCACATGGTTTTTCAATAGACTATAGACTATCCAGTCGTCTAGGTACACTTCAAGAAACTGATGGATGAATTCTTTAAATGCAGCGATAACCACTCTGGAGAATATTGTTGGTGCATTCTTCAGTCCAAATGGCATGACTTTGTATTGGTAAGATCCCCATTCCATCGCGAACATGGTGTTGTATCTGTCCTCCTGTGCTATCTTAATCTAATGGTAGCCTGAGAATCCATCAGTAAATGAGTAAGATTCATGCCCCCCTACATTCTCTAACACTGCATCCGTAAATGATGTAGGGAATGGGTCGTGTAGGCATGCATCGTTCAATTTCCTCACCTTGACGCATATCCTAATCCATCTTCCTCATTTCTTTTCCTGTACGACCATCAGGCTTATCCATTCTGATTCCTCGACTGTTAAGACCTAAATAGTGGCTCATTACCCCTTAATTGGGGCATATTATATTAGTAATGTTATTTTATTTATGTTGGCTTTAGGCCATTAGTTGTAATTATACCTCCTAGTCTCCTATATATACCAAGGAGACATTTTCATTTTGAATCATCTTGTAATTATACATTTATGTGGGCATAAGGAGGTTTCCCCCTCGAAGAGGCTTATTATCTGAATTTATCTATTTTTCAAGGTGTTGAGTACTTATTCTGAGATTTTTCTATGCTATATTGATAGTTGGTTCTTAACATATGGTATCAGAGCTCAAGGTCTTAGGGTTTCGCTGCTACATCTGAGACACCTTGGAATTTTCACTATAATTTTTTTTCTGAAAAATTTCAGAAGGAACGAGTTGGAGGGTATTTATTAGACGGATCAAGGTACGTTGGTTTCAAATTTCATCTCCTGAGGCCTTATACTTTTGGATATACATCCTGTGCAATATAAGGTTCTAGAATCTTCCTGAACTGAGTCATTGCGGAATTTTCACTATAAATTTTTTTCTATAACGTTTCAAACCCTGACCTCCAGAGGTTATTCACATAAATTAGTAAGGTATTGGAGGTAAAAGGTTAAGCTTCTGGGTCATCTTACATTTGTAGATAAACCCTATGGAAGATAGGGTATCTGACTAGTCTCAAGAAGGTGTTCCAGGTAAAACAATCATAACTTCTTCCTAGAGTATCCAAATTGTGTGAGACTAGATTCATTGGATAATGGACAGTCTACAGTACTTCTAGTACGATTTTTAGAATTTTATATCAATTATTTTATGCGGGGCACGCTATACAAGTGAGATCTACTGAAAAGTAAAAAATTCAACAAGTTGTGGGGAAGCTACCATAAATCCCACTTGGCACATCCAATTTTGATTAGACCTGTGGAATTGTAGAGAATAAATATCAGAGAACTAAAAAAAACAAATTTTCATACCCATAAGGGATGAAACTTTGGAAATACAGTAGAAGAAAAATTGTCTAGCAGAACCACCTCAAAATCAAGGTTCAAAAGTGGTACTTGGCCAACATGCCTCCATAAAAGGGAAATTCTACACCAAATATGCCTCCATAAAATCCTACTTGGACTCTTGATGAAGGTGAAGAAATGCATAGGTACATAAATGATTTACAAAAGAAGATAGTAACAAAATATGAACTACAAGAGATGGAAGCTAAGTTGGAGGCAAAGATGGATGGTTTCATGGAAGGATTGAAAAATTTCGTAATAGAGAGGACACATGAAAGTGAAAAAGTATCCCATGAAATTCATGATGAGGACACAAGGAAGGTGAATCAAGAGTGGAGAAACTCTAACTTTGGGAGGAATCCCAACCACGTTCCTAATATCGATATGAGGAAGTTTGATGGAAAGGACCCTATCACATGGATACTTTAGATCGAGCAATTCTTTGATCTACATAATGTGCCACATACACAAAAGGTATGAATCTCTTCTTTATATTTAGAACCCAATCAATTTGTATGGTATAGATGGTTGTGTTCTCGCAACTCACTCGTCACTTGGACAATTTTTACGGAAGAAATGATAGCACATTATGAGGATACAAGGAGAAATACCTTTTTTAGCCAATTGATAAATCTCAAGCAAAAGGGTTCAGTTACAGAACACATTGAGAACTTCCAAATATTGAATATAAAGGTAACATATATTCTAGATGAGCACTTGATTGGTGTATTCATAGGAACTTTAAGAGATAACATTCAACATGAGGTTCACCTTTGGGAACCCAAATCATTGGAGAATGCATTTAGGGTGGCAAGAAATGTTGA
>JZKD02S2325156.1:60419-81868 GCA_000966675.3 Picea glauca
CCATGCATATGCTCGGCACAATAAATTCCATTGGAATTATTTCTTCTTGCTCATATACCAACCTAAAAAGTTTCTTTCCTATCAACTTTTTTCTCGTAGTCCTATATTCCCATAATATTGCAGGGACCCTCAAGTCCCAATCATCCGTTCCTATGTTGCAAATGTTCTCATAGAATTCTCTAAAATTTTATTGAAGGCTTTTGTTGTCCCATTTTCTTGAGGGTGATACAATGTTCTCCTTTGATGGGGAATTTGAAACTCCTCAGTCAATGTTGAAATCATCTTATTCAGGAAGTGCGTCCCTTGATCACTTAGTAAAATGCACTGGCAATAAAATCTTGTAATGACATTGTCAAATAGAAATCACGCAGTATTCTTCGTGCTACAGTCTATGAACGGTGCTATTTTTTCCCATCTATTCAAATACTTTGTTGCAGTGATTATATATCTAGTACCTAATCTTCTAGATGGTGGATTGATTGGTCCAATGAATTCTATTTCCCATTTATTAAAATCCTCAAGTGTAACCTATGGATGCAATGGAATATCATCCTTTATGGATGGATTTCCAACCCTTTGACAAACATCACATCCATAAAAATATTCTATAGAATCCTTGTGAAGTGTGGGCCACCAAAACCCTACAAAAAAATTATTCTACACTGTCACTTCACCTGCATAGGATCCTCCTAAAATAGCTTCGTGTTCTTTTGATAGTATCATTGGCATTTCATTCTCTAATACACATCGTCTTAATATCCCATCTCTAGCTAAATTATATAAGTTTCCAGAGATTATATGATATTTCACTTCCTTAATCACTAACTATTTATTTTGTGCAATTTTCATGTCCGATGGAGCCATTCCTATACATAAGAATTGAATAATTTTGGTGAAGTATTGGTGCACCATTTGAACTAAAAACAAATGCGCATCTGGTAAACTATCAACTAGATTCCTCGCATATTCTCCTGATAGAATGCATGATAAGTGATCTCATCTTCCATTCAATTTTCCTAAATTAATTATGACTTTGAAGTCATATTATTGGAACAAAATTAATCATCTGTAAATTCTCCCCCTCAACACTGGCCTGTTCACTAAGTATCTTAGTGAAAAATGGTCTGTATGCATCTTGAAATGAGAACCAAATAAATAGTGTCTAAACTTTTGCAGTGCATATACAATTGCCAACCCCTCTCATTCTATCATAGTGTAGTTATTTTCCATTGTTGACGGCTTCTTGCCTGCAAATGCAATTGGGTGGTATAACTCTCCTTCTCCTATATGAGATAATAATGAGCCTAAAGATATGGATGATGCATCCACATGAACATGAAATTCCTTCTTTCAATCCAAGAATATTAAAATTGCCGCAGTCACTAACTTCTACTTCAATGTGTCCAAACATTTATGGAAATCCTCATTCCACTAGAATTTAGCTTCTTTCTTCAACCACTTATCCATGGGTGTTGTAATCTATGCATATGATTTAATGAACTTCCTATAGTATCTTGTATGTCCTAATGTTTCTCTTAATTTTTGTACTGATGTAGGTGGTGGTAATTCCACAATCACTCCAATCTTGGTAGAATCCACTAGTAATATTTTCTTACATATCACATGGCCCAAAAAAATTCCAAAAGGTGAACATAAAATACATTTTTTTAAATTCAATGAAATCTGACATTATCTACACCTATCCAACATTAATCTAAGTACTTATATATGATATTTTAATAGACTAAACATAGTTCAATCATCTAAATAAACTTCAGGGAACTTATGAACAAATTCCTTAAAGGATGCAACAACTACTCTTGAGAAAATTGGAGGTGCATTCTTTAGCCCAAAAGGCATCACTCTGTACTGGTAGCTTCCCCACTCTGTCGCAAAGGTAGTCTTATGTCTATCTTCCTGCGCAATATTTATTTGGTGATATATTGAGAATCCATCTGTGAAAGAGAAGGCCTCTTTCCCCCATACATTCTCTAGCACTTCATCTGTAAAAGGTGTCGGAAATGGATCGTGTACACATGCATCATTTAACTTTCTTAGGTCTACACAAATTCTGATTCCCCATGTTTTCTTATCTTCTACTAACATTGGACTTATCGATTTTGATTCTACTACTGGTTCAATGATTCCTGCTTCTAACACTCGATCTATCTCTACCTTTACCTTCTCTTTATACTTCAGGTTCAGTCTGTAGGGTCTGTGTCTTACTGGATTAGCATCTATTTTCAAAGGGATCTTCATTTCTCCTAGCTCACCAACATCTATTTTCAAAGGGATCTTATCTTCTACTAACATTGGACTTATCGATTTTGATTCTACTACTAGTTCAATGATTCTTGCTTCTAACACTCGATCTATCTCTACCTTTACCTTATCTTTATACTTCGGGTTCAGTCTGTAGGGTCTGTGTCTTACTGGATTAGCATCTATTTTCAAAGGGATATTCATTTCTCCTAACTCACCAACTATCCCTTTCATTTTTGAAAAAATGGTTGGGAATATATCTTGATACTGGTGCAACAAGTATGCAATATTTTCCATAGTTTCATTAGTCTAGTAGTCACCTATCTATGCAAAATTTGGATTCTCTTTTGTCCCAATATTCACCTTACGCATCCTTAATGGATGTGCATATGCAACAGATCCAAGCTATGAACCTTCTACTACACATTCGCCTCAGTTTAAGGTATTTTTTATATTTTTTGGATCTTCCTTGTCCTAATATTATTTAGAAACATTATAACATTCTGTTATTTCATGAACTTTCACAGAATATCTATGTGCACTACACATAGGTACTACATCCATCGACCCTTCTACTGATTTTTTTTTGTTTCTAATGGCATGTAAAGTTGCATATATTAATGGTGTTTCATTTTCAAAAGTAAATATTATCTTAAACTTTTGAGTTATCTCATTCCATTTTTTTGTTTCTCTATGCATTTCTAGTTCCAGGTACCATTTATTCAGAATCGTATCCAATGTATGTATGAACCTATGAATCCATTCCTTATTCTATATTGAACTCCATATCTTTTTGCACTACACAATATGATTTGTCGGGTCAATTACTCCTGCATATTTCTATGCAATATACTCAACCTTAATACCAAATCTAACTTGCATTAATATTTTAAACTGTTTCCATTATTCTATTCCTTCTTTATGTGAAGCCCACCATTTGTATAGAGTGGCCTTCAAGACAACGTCTAATGCCAACAATATTTTTTGTTTGGGTATCTGCAACTCAAACTCCTTTACAAAAGATATTATTTCATTAAAACCATCATACTTGGGCAGGGAAGATAGCTTCGTTCCAATCCAATTGAATGATCAAGTAATGTGGGCACACCATCTGGTTGATACTTCATGCATCCTTTTCTTCTAGTGTTCTAAATATTCCTCTGAATCTGACACACATAATATAATTCTTCTCCAACTTAGGGCGTTATTTGTAGTAAGATTAACATATTCATCCATTCACACAGTTATACTATACAAGTTATCAATTTTTTTCCCTTTAGTTGGTTCTATATACCTCTTTCCTTCTATTGGAACCAACGATGTGATAACCTTCAAGTCTCTTACTTAAAATATCATTTCCATTTTCTTCAAATTAATAATCTCTTGATTGTAAAAGTCCCATTCAATCCACATTAGCGTTGGATACGGTTAACTATTATCCATGATCTTGATGAATTTGAAATATGTTATATTTCACACCCCATCTATATTCATAGGTACCCCTAACAATAGACCAATGGGTACTATCTTGTGTTGGTTCACCAATATTAACTAGTCAGGAGACCAAATTAACTTCATATTCCTTGTCATTTCCTATGTTTTCTTCTGTAAAACATTTACATCAGAACCCAATTCTAAAATGACATTGTCGATGTCATTCTCCAATATTCACACATAGTCTGAACTCTCTGCTTTTCCTCTTTTTTCGTAGTACCTAATTCACTACCCTATGCACGGTAGGAATTTCCATTTCTTATGTGCAATGATCAATCATCCCACACAATGAATTCAATGTAGTTTCATATTTCATCATTTCTAAACAAAGTTTTAGAAATTCTTTCAAAGTACTAACCTATTAAAGAAACCTTTCTGGGATAGTACAATCATAGAATGAAGGCATGTCAACCACAAGAGGTGAAAATGATTTCGATGCTATCCAATCCGGTACTAGTATCTCCTTCATTGTTTGTTGATATGTCACTTTTTCTTGTTGTGTGTCAAATGTTAGCATAGATCCTGCTGATTTCATCACCCACTGCTCAATCTATGTCCCTCTATTTGTCCCATCAACCCCTATCCTAACTCCTCCACACGTGACATATGCTATTCTAGGTCCTTTTTCATGCTTTTGTTATGATATATTTTGTACATTTTGATTTGGGTTTTGGTTCTAATTCCCTCTTACTTTCCACTTTGCAAGTAATTACATACAGTCTTATGTCACATGATCCAGTTCTCTACAATACATGTAGGTTATACAAGGATTCAGGAAGTCACGAGCTAATTGTCACAGTTGATTAAAATTGTAGCATATTATTGGTCCTCTACCTCCTCTGTGAAAACCCCCTCTTCCTTGATTGTTGCCAAATCCTACTCGACCTCTTGGAAGAAAGCCTCTCATATTTTTATACTATGGGATGCATGCTTTTGTCACAGTATTTTCCTCCTGAATTTTGTACATATAAGAGGTGTTCACTCTCATGAGGTCGAATGCGTGACAATCCTTCTCTTCGTTCCCTGCTAACTTGCAAAAGTTAAAAAATAAATTAAGGGGGGTACTCTTGTATTTCTGCAACAATGGACAATTAGGCGGATGATGTCGCCATGTATTTCATATTTCATAGTACCATCCTCCTAGTAATGGGTTTGGTGCTCCAATCTCCAAATACTACACAAAGGATGGGAATTCGTCCTTGTGGTGGCCTTAAGTCCTACACGTGATACAATAGACTTGTTCCCTCTTCTCCTTTCCATTCATAACCTATAATTGTGTTTGGACTTGAGACATCCTCCCACCATCCCCTACAGAAGATGCTTTCAAATTCATCATAGTCTCCACAAATTTAGGTTGCGACGCAACCTTTTGTTATATCATTGGGAATAGAATGTGTGGAAATAGTCCTACAATAAACCACTCTTTCTGTTATTGATCAAGAATTTAGAATGTCAATCTATCCATCAAATCCTTAAATATTTGATCATAGTCTCAAACTGACTCAATCTGCACTTGTTTGTTTTACTTCAACTCTGTAATGTATTACAACTCGTATTTTATTTTTTTGAACTCTTTCAATAACTCTTGTCTAATTTTTTCCAATGTCATCGTTTGACCTACTGGTGTAGTACTATGTAGTCTCATGTACCAAACTGATGCACGACATCTAAACATTGTTTCCAACTACACAATATTTTTGGCCTCATCCTAGAAATTCTTCGTATCCCAAATTGTCTCACATACAAATAGATGTTGTTCTGGGTCCTCCGACCCAACTCCCTGGAACTCGGGAATTCTAAATTTATTGTCTAACCCTGCCATGTTGTTTTCTGTAGTATGTACCCCTGGTGTTTCTAGTTTATTTTAACTCGATGCACTGCTTCCACTACTCTATCTACTACTACTATAATTTCCTCCGCTAACTATAAGTTCTTTTGAAAAATGTTCAAATGTTATCTTAGATCTAGGTGACACACATGGGGTCATGGGTTTGACGTAGGATATAGCCTGAGTAGGAATTAACGAATATTCTATTATAGGACTGAGTTGAAGATCCTCTCCCTCTCCTTATGTGCCCAATATTTCTATGATCTGGACTATTGTGTAGGGTTCTCTCATCTCATACTCACTATGCTTCTCTCCTTTTTCATTCCTAGTTTTCAACCTCTTGTATCTTCTTCCACTGCATAGTAATCCAAGTTTGTCTTATTCTTCTAGTACACCTTATTCTTTTTTCTACATCCTTAGTCCCTCCCTTCCTTATTTAGTTCTTTCTGCATTCCTTCCTACTTTCAAACCATCCATTGGTCATCCCCTAGTTCTGCTATGTGCATGAATCCCCCTAGAAATAAAATTCCATCATCATCACACATTTGTCGCACCTCAACATATTTATATTGGTACCCATTAATTATTTCATAAACCTTCTGTGTGGACCCTTGAATAAATCCATTTCTGTGACACTATACAATTGGGTACAATCTACTGCAAATTACGTAATATAACCCCCCAGTATGTTGTTCAACCATAAATAAATTGCGTGAGAAGTAGTATTTCTTTCATAATTCAATTTTATTACCAACTGAGGGGTCCAGTTCCTCGGATCTACAATTCAGTATCTTCCAATATTCTCCACTAACCTTGAATCTAACCGTTCAACTAAAATACTCGAAAATTCACCAAAGAAAATATCATGTAGATATATGAACACATACCTTTGCAACCATCATTCCTCGTTTATATAAGGGTTTCTATTCTCTCCTTGGGAAAATTCTCTCTCCTTCTTTTCAATCCATTCAACGATATCTACCTTGGTCAGCCTCCAAAACATTCCCTCAATTACAGATTTTGGGTCCCAACAATGGAACCATTTGTTGGCGCATAGCTATAAGAACCTAGGTTCAAGTTATTCAATGAAAAACAACCCTTTAGTTATTGGCCCTTTCGATATCACCCTCATGCAAGTGAAGTCTCACCCTAGACACTTACTGGGGTTGTAGGAACCAAGTTTCTGCAACGATGAGGGGATGTGAGGATATCAACATAACCATTAATACTTATTCACCCTGTGCGCATTATCCTTATTTAAAATTCTTTTATTATTCAACAAACGCTATGTATGGCTTCCATTAACTAACAATTCATTACATTTACTATAACACTTGTGCAACATTAACCCATCTAAGATTCGTGTAGTACCCTAAACCCTAGTGTGTAGAAACAATATAACATAGATCACGACATAACCAAACCACTGAAACATTCATTCTTATTGTACATAAACCATATGCTAAACATATATATACCAATCATGCATAAAAATACCATCCACTAACAATCACATCAACAAACACATTAGACACATTAGATTTTAACATTTTCACCCAATCCTTGGGCTACACCCACAATGGCTTGCTTCTTATATTATTTTTCATGCAATAATCACCTCCTGCCTTCACACTGCACTTATAAAAGCTACAACATATTATAATCCCAACACCTTCCTAGCTTCTCTATAGTGCGAGCCTATCTCAACAAATTCTCAGATATGATCCTATTCGAATGATCTCCCCCAAAACCTCGAGCACAAACTCTCTTAATCAATCATGAGAAACCTAATCTCCTCTTCTCAGTAGCCTAATATTTCCCGACCCTTTACATATTTATACATAGTAGTAGGGATAAAACCCCTAATGTTTCATAACAACTTATCCCCAAAACCCTAATGGGTCATAATGTTTTTCCTACTTTTGCGTCAATATTCTCCTTTTCCTACTTTTGTGTTCATCTACTACTTTTCCTGGTTTTGTGCCGCAAAATGTGCCCTTGCCACACGCTTTGGTCTTTCTTTTTACTCTTTCAACTTCTATGGCGTAGCTCCGAAAACTGAGTTATTCTCATCCAAAATGCCTATCCAACATGGCTTCATCCCATGTTTTGAGGACAGGACATGCCAATGGGGATGGAATCTAATGTACTTAGGGAAGATAATATGGGGTAATATGGGTTACCTAAGGGTATAATGAATGTAATTTGGTCATAATATTAGAATAGACCCAATGTGTAATTAAAATAAAATAATGTGTCCAATGTGTAATTAAAAGGAGACATTATAATAATAATAGGTAGTTGGCATAAGACCCCTAGGAATAGTCATGAGAAAGCATAAATACACATGAGTATCAATGTATTTGATATATGTTGTATTGGATTGTATTATAACAAGCATGGCTTGTGGAGTGATTCCTTCCATAAGGAGTATTTGATGGTGTTACCCTACCTCAAGGGCTCTTCTCCCTATATTCTTGATTCTTTTCATGGTGAATGTCTTGGTATCTTTGGTGTTTAGGGTTTATTTTTGAATATTTATGGTGGATTATCTCTTGTATATCTAAAGTTTTACTATACAATTCCCTTCATGAATTGGGGGATGATTATACTATTTCTTTTTGAGAACGTCATTATACTAAGAGGGGTGGTGGTGAATTAGTATAATACATTTTTTTTACATTTTCAAAAATTCATCAACCATAAGAAAACAATTACATATTAATTGCAGAACATGGAACACAATATTTATGTGGGAACCCTTTCAGGAGATAAGCACAATTTTTTTCTTTATAATTCTTTGTAGGAACCAACCTACAGTTATAGATATTTGTAGGCACCAACCTACTGGAGACACCAACACCTAGTGATAAAAATCCTAGTAGGCACCAATCTACTCTTACACATCTTCGTAGACACAAATTTACTGGAGTCACCAATCCTCACCACTAAGAACCAACTTAGAAAGAGGAATCAATCTCTTTCATATATTCATATTCACCAATCTACTAAAGACACAAATCCCCGCCACTAAGCTCCAACTTATCAAGAGACACCAATATCTTATAGATAATCATAAACACCAATCTACTAGAGACAACAATCCCCACCGCTAAGCACCAACTTCGCAAGAGACACAAATGTTTGAGCTACAACGAATTTCACTGAGTATTATCGTTATTTCTTCCTTCACCAAGTCTGCTTGATGCTTTTATCTTCACTAGGTCTACTCATTGCTTCTTCCTTCACCAGTTCTTCTCACTTCTTCTACCTTTACCTGGTTTGACAAAAAATGAATTTCCAAATGGTAACTTTCTCAAAGTTGGTTGTTTTGGGCCTCTTCCTAAGAATGAACTTGTACACCATGACATGTATCCAATTTTGAAAGTATGATTACTTAATTTTAACCTTAAGGTACTTTTGTATGTCTCCTTTGTTCTATGAAATTTTCACAGTATGGAGAGTCCCATAAAATAAGTTATAGTGAAAATTCCAAGATGACCTATTGGAAACTTATTTAAGGATCATTCTAGAAACACAACTTCCACAGGGCATATCTCTAAACATATAACAAAACAACATAGGAAATTTATACCATGTGTACACCAATATCTCTCCTTTGTCTCTACAATGTTTCAAGGCCTGAAACAATCCATAAAATAAGTTATAGAGAAATTACCAAGATGACCTTTTTGAAACTAATTTTAGGAGCATTCAATAAACCCAACTTCCACAAGGAATATTTATGAAAGTATAATGAAACAACATATGAAATTTGTACCTCATGAACACCAAGATCTCTCCTCTATCTTTGAAAATTTTCAAGTTATGAAACATCCCAAAATCTATGTTATAGAGAGAGTTCCAAGATTCCCTATTTGAAATTGATTTCAGAGGGATTTAGGAACCCTGAATTCCATAGGGAATATTGCTGAAAGTATAGAGAAAAAACATCTAAAATTTGTACCACATGTACACCAAGACATTTTCTCTGTCTCTTCCAAATTTCAAGGTTTGAAACATCCTATAAAAATATGTTATCGTGAAAATTCCAAGATCTCCTGAAACTAATTTCACAATTCAATCTTTGCTGATCAATTTTCACACACACACTTTCTCTCAATGATTTCTCTTTTTAATATTTTTCATAACCCTTGATGAAGGGACATGTCCCTTAATTAAATAATTAATTCCAAATAACATGGGAAAATACCCCAAATACCATGGGAAAATACCCCAAACCCATGGGTTGAATCCCCCATTTCATATTTTACTTTTTCACTTGCACCCATTTCTAAATATAATTGGAAATGTTGTATGTATTTTAATGCCATAATATGACATAAATGATATAATTAATCCTTTGAAATCGCTGCAAATAATTCCAACAATATTTCCCTTTTTCATTGATGGAAATCCTGCAATGAAACACATAATCCGCCATACATAAAAACAATTCTCCCCCTGTTTGCAACTCTTCTAGGAATAAAGAGAATTATTCCCCTATCTAAAACTCTCTCCCTTTGAAATTTATGGAAAATGGATGCATCCCCTTAACGTTTTCTTCTCCATAAGCACTCTGTAGAAACTCCATTCAATTGTCATGTTGGGTCGACTTCTTCCAACGAAATCATCAATAAGAGGAACACTACATGACTATATATTCAATGATACACAACGATATGAAGTCATCAAACACATGGTCAAATGATTCCATGACCATCTATTAATCTGACCATAATCTATCCTAGTAGTCGACATTGATCCACAATTTTGTCTTTCTTGTCTCTTCTGCAAAGATATGAAAGCATTATTTCCATTCCTTCACTTTGTATGGTGAGGATCATGATAATGTATAGAATTTTTCATTGAATTATCAAAGGAAGTAGGATCATGGTTAGGTTCACTTACAAAATTATAAAAACCTGATATATCGACAACAATGTCATTTATATGCTCAAAGTCCGCCATGTGAGGAACAAGAAACTCATCAATATGTTTTGCACAATCATTAATAGGTTTCTCTTCTAGAAAACTAGTTTGAACTCCACCTACAACAAACAAAACTTCTCAGGTTGTAGTAAGGCTAGGTGTAGGTAGGGAGGAAACAATAGCATCATATCCAAGACTAGTATTAATGAATGCAAACCTTTGACAATTGATGATATCATCCAATATTTTATTACTCTTTTCAAACATCAATCTTTTATTCATAATAGTTGTTTTCTCCAATTCCTTTCATAAGGAAACAATTTTGGATTCTAGCTCTTCACAATTTTCTTCCTTTTTCTTCAAATGAATTCTTACCATTTCTTCCATCCTTATTGATTCTTCTAATTGAACCTTTAGGTTCATGATGGTATTTTATATTTCTTCAAGTATTTGTGACATTTTTATTTTTAATAATGATCCTCTTCTTCATATTTTGGCAGCCACTCCTATTGTTTCAAATTCTTTTTCCTAAGTTTATTTATTTCTCTTAAGGTGAAAATGACTTATTCTTCAAGATTCATTTCCCCATAAGTTTTGGCATTTTACTCTTCTTGTGATTCCATCATTTCTATCTCTTTATCTTCATCAATATTTGCTTCCATTTCCATAAAGAAAATTTCTTCTCTATCACTATAGAAACTTCTTTCACTAATTTTTTCAGACGAGTCACTAACCCCTTTTGAGTAGATATTGTTCTTCTAGTTATAAGATTTATTCTTGATTTCATGCTTGTACTATTTGTGGTTCTTTATGTGTTTATTATATTTGTTCCCTTTCTTTACATTATGGTCTTCTTCATTATAACTACTTTCATCCTTTGCATATGGACACTTACAAAAAAAATGTCCTACTTTTCCACAATTAAAGCATTAAGAGGGAATCTTACCTGTATATTTTCCATATCATTTCTTGATTTTACTCAAAAAATGGGATTATATTGCATCTAATTCAATGTTGGAGCTATACTTGATTCATTCTCTCTGTTCTTTGTCTTTCTTGAGGTTTTAAAGGGTGCTTCTTTCTTTGATGTGTTTTCTTTCTTTGTCCTCATTTCATATGTCATGAGGCTCCCATGCAATTAATCCATTGTTAATGAATCAATATCCTTCATTTATTCAATGGAGAAATATTTGGCATCAAATATTAAGGGGAGTGAAATTAACACCTTTTCTACAATCATTATTTCTTCAGCCTTTTCACCAAGTCCTTTGATGGATTTGACAATTTCATCCACATGTAGAAGATATGATTCAACATTATCTTTTTCTTTAATTTTTTAGGCTCTTGAAATGTATTCTATGAGTTTGGATATTTTGTTTTTTAACCTTATCATCACCTTCATAAATATTTTGAAGCTTGTCCCAATTTTCATTTTCTGATAGACAATTCATCACCTTGAAAAACTTGGATTCTAATAGACCACACAAGATGGAATCCATGTCTTTTTCATTATGTTCACTAGGATTCTTCTTGGTTGGATGTGTTGGAGCCAATCTGGTACAATGAAGGAGAGGGAAAAGAGGGACCCTTCTTATTCATACTTCTGAGAAAAAGCATCATCAAAAACATTTTATTTTCCATTCTTGTAAATGATCTCATAATCATATCCAAATATCTCAGTCACCCATTTTTTTTGCTCTAGGGATAAAATTCATTATTATAGAAAATACTTGAGGCTCTGATGATCATTTTTAATTTGGAATCATTTCCCTAATATATAGGGACACCAAAGATCCATCGAATGCAAAATAGCGAACATTTCCTTTAAATATATTGATTGGCCCAAATGTCTCTATGGAAGTTGTTTGCTAGTGAAGGCCAAAGACCTACCATATTTCATGAGGAATACCCCAATTCCTTTCCCTAAAGCATCACATTCTAGGACAAAAGTCTTCATGAAGTCGGGAAGTGATAGGACATGAGTTGTGCACATATCCTCTTTCAAGGCATGGACAGATTGATCAATTGTTGGAGTCCAAGTGAAAGAATTATTTTTAAGGAGAGCAGTGAGAGGTGAGACAATTTTTCCATAATTTTGAACAAAATTACGATAATATCATGTTAAACCAAGAAAACCACATAATATGTTAATATTTTTGGGGAAAGTCCAATCCCGCATAGCTTCCATTTTATTAGGATCCACCTGTACACCATCCTTGCTGGAAATATGACCGAGGTACTACACTTTCGTGACACCAAAGGAACATTTCAATTGTTGGAGGACAAGTTGGTGTTCAGATTGCATATGGATAACTTGATCCACATGGGTGAGATGGGTTTTCGAAGTTTTACTATAGATGAGAATATCAACAAATAAAACTAAGAAAAAATGGCAGAGAAAATGACAGAAATTATTCATGATACTTTGGAAACTAGAGGAAGAATTACATAGGTCAAAGGGAATTACCAAGAACTCATAGTGACCCTAATGATTTTTAAATGCAGTCTTGGGAATGTCTTCCTCTTTCATATGGTTCTGTCAGTGGTAGCCAGATTGGAGATCAATTTTAGTAAAGTATTGAGCACCACTCAATTCATCCAATATATCATGAATGAAAGGAATGGGAAATTTGTCTTTGATGCTGAGATTGTCGAGGGCATGAAAGTTTGGATACATGCACCAAGTGCATTATTTTTTGAGTACCATGACTATAGGAGAAGAATAGGGGCTAGTACTAGGATGGATAACACTTGTGTCGAGTAATTCTTGGAAATTTTTCTCAATTTCATTCTTCTGGGAAAAGGGATGATGATAATGGTGAAATTTGGAAGGAAGACTACTTGAGACTAGAGGAATGGAATAATCATGAACACCATGGAAAGGGGGAAGTCCATGGGGTGCGAAAAAAATATCTTGGTGTTTGGAGAGGATAAATTGGAGGTCAGGATGCATAGAGGGTTTCTCAACTATCTAAATGGAATAGAGTTGGGAAATAATTCATCAATGACCTTTTTTGAGGATCTTTTCCGTCCAATGGGAACCGATGATCTAAGAAAAGCATGCTCTGATTCCTTGTATCTTATACCATTTTCCCCTTTGTTGGAATTGCATGGTTAGTTCCTTAGACTCCATGAGGATGGGACCAATAATGCATAGCCATTCTGCACCAAGAACAATGTCACAACCACCCATGTTGAAAAAAAAACATATGAGATTTCAAGTTGTACTGACAAATTTGGAGACCAACATTTTCAAAATGATCACCACATTTCATGGTACTATCATTGGCAATCATGATTTGAAAAGTTTTTACTGCACAGATATATCAATTGATTTYCTGGGCAATGCAACGATGAATAAAATTATGGGTCCTGCCACTATCAACAAGGATTATGACCTTCCAATTCTTAATGTAGAAAATGATATTGAGGGTTTGGGGAGCAKAGAAKCCAACAATGACATTTAATGGMATCTATGGTTTAACTTCTCKTGGATTAGAGGTTGGAGTAAGAGCATCAATTGGGGGTAGTGATTCCATCTTGGAAACTTTGRCCTACTTGTCAGTGACATCCTTAGAAATGGACATAAAAGGAYTTTTKTTYCCTACACCCATGCCCCACAAAATATWTTTCATCACAATTATRAMAAATTCCCTTKAGTTGGAATTCAACCATTTCCACCCCATTTAATTTCTAGATCTTGARAGGATTGGCATGAGGGGAAGGATTGGTATKTCGAGGGTGAGGAAGAAAAGAGGATTTCCAATTCTAGGAAAAGATAAACTATTKTTCTTCCTTAGCATGTTGAGMAGTGTACAACCACATCTAGGGATGATCCATGAGGACCTAGGCTCAGATTTCATAATTTAGGCCACTAATAAACCATTCCCTAAATAAGGCATCAAACATGCCCTTTGTTYTGAAAGCCAATTGCTCAAATGTATAAATAAATTCTTCCACTATACCAGACTATTTCAACTTGGCCAAACAACCTAGGTAGTGTGTGTTGGTGTCAAATAGGTCATAAATTTTGAMCACAAATTGTGTCCAAGAAAAACACCCTTTGCGTTATTTTTTATGTCATTGCCACCAGTTCCAACATTCAAGATCCAAATAGAGGACACTGTAATGAATTTTGGCGAAGTCATTAGTAATTACATGTAGGGAGAGGTAATTTTCCATTTGAGTGACCCATCCAATAGGATTTGAGTCATCAAATTTGTTCATCTACACTCATGGAAGACACACATCACAATGAAGGGGGTTGGACTAAAAAGTATGGGAATTGGAGGAAGCAACAACTTCTTAGTTAAAAGGTTGTTTATTTGAGGTAAGGTTGTTGGGAATATTCATTTTTGTAAATATATGGGTAGAAAAGGATTCAATATGGCTATTGAGGTGGCCAGTGATGTCCTTCCTCATGGTCTATTTCATGTCTTCCATGTCCTTATTCATTTCCTATTTCATGTCTTCCATTTTGGTGTCTAGACTGGAATAGAGGTTGGTTTCAAGGTATTGGTTGCGGGTGTGTTCCATGGTGAAAGTGAAACATAGTAATGCGGTGGGTGGTTTCACATGGAGAGGGGTTATTAGTGAATCATACCACTACAATCAGGGAACAAAGAGGAATTTGATGAAATAGGTGGGAGATAAGGGTACTAGAAAGGGTGGGTGGGTCCATGGAGAAAAAATAAAATAAAATTTGACAAGTGAAAAATACCCCTATGATCAGGGATAAAAGGGGAATCCAATGGAATAGGTCCAAAATAAAGTTGTTGAGAAGGGGTTCAAGTCCATTGAAAAAGGATTAAAAATCATAGGTACCACTATGATCGATGAAAATAGAGGAATCCAATGGGATAGGTCCCGAATAAGGGTGTTGACGAGACCCCCAAACTCATTTTTCTAATACTTCTATAGAGTTATACTCCATCATGAAGAATATTGTAGTGGTAACCAAATTGTAGGAGGAAAGGTTGCACGACAATAGATCTCTCTTGTTCCTTTTCTATTATGTTTCTTTACTAGGGGTTAGGGTTTACATGGTTCCTACAAACAAGGGTTTTCCCTGTGCTATATCTCTTTAATATATGTGCGAGGTCGAAGAATAGTACTTGGACCAATATCTCAGGGCACCAACTAAGGAGGCTTGAACGTACCCTTAGTCATACTACTTGATTACCTAGGTACTATAGAGTATCTTCATGAGTGTTTTTCTTGGTGTCACTATAGAATTCAGGAAACCAATCAACTAATCTAGGGATGGTTTCAAGTGACCTAGGGGACTCTTGATATACTTGATAGTATATGGGAGTGATTTCTATTTATATATTTTTTCTGATGCAATACTACTCGAATGGTACAGACAAGTGTTACAAAGGTTCCCAACAAGGTGAAACATTGGTTTCTAGACAACCTCGTGAAACCATTTGTATTTCCTATGTGTATTATTCCCCACCATAGCTTTACTCATTGAACGATAGATATCTATGATTTAAATGGATTTTCAATACATGCCTCTACCCTAGAAAAACATTCCCATAGTTTTTGTAGAGTAAAGTGCTCTGATACCACTTGTTAGGTACCAAAATTATTATAATAAGAACAAAACATAAATACTAAAGAAAATACCAGCAGAACAACAAAATATAGAGAACAACAATACCAAAAATGGTACATTCATTGATAGAAATCAATATTCACTTGCCTCTTCGAGGGGGAAACCTCCATAAGATAAATGCTCTAATACAATTATTCTCAATACAAATATGTCTCATGCCTCCTACTCTTATTTATACTAATTCTATCTTCCAAAGAACATTCCAGAGGAAGATATTTCTAGAAGTGGAAGATTGTATTAGGTATTCATACATTGACTTGTTCACATTTATTAAATAGTCCTTATTAACTAATGTTGACCTTTATTGTATGGAAAATATATTATTCTACGTACATGAGGGGCTAGGTCCCTAACAATTTTTCACACACACACACTTTCTCTCAATGATTTATCTTTTTATATTTTTTCATAAACCTTTTTGAAGGGACATGTCCATTAATTAAATAATTAATTCCCAATATCTTGGGAAAATACACCAAACCCATGGGTTGGAAGCTCCCATTTCACTTTTTGCTTTTTCACTTGCACCCTTTTTTTAATATACTTGTAAACCTATATGTGTGAGTGTGTGTGTGTGTATTAACTAATGTATATTTCCAATATATATATATATATATATATATATTAAAGTTAATATTGGAAATGTTGTGTGTATTGTAATGCCATAATATGATAGCAATGACAATAATTCCAATAGTTATTTCCTCTTTGTCCCCTTTGTAAGAAAAGTAGTTTCCCTTATGTGATAGAGTTGTGCTTCACTCTAATGATTGGGTTATAGGTTATCCTCTTCATTGTATTTATCTTTACTTCTTATATTGGTTAGTTGATTCAATGATGTTCTTATCTTTATCCCTTCCAACAGCTTGGTCAATCAAAATCAATTCCTAAAGGGAGGCTCAAACTACGTTTGTTAGTGAGGAAGATACCTTCTTACTGAGGGAACATGGTGTTACAAAAATATTCCCCTACGGACAGGTGAATTTTCCCTTGGATTACAGACTCCTATACCATTACAAAAAATTACATTTGGACACAACCATTCCTATAAATTCATTTTGTCCATCGAAAAGAAGAGAAGGAGAGGAAGTGTGATGTACCTCGTTTATGAAATTTTTCCTAGCTACTCCAATCCATGAGATCAATTTGAATCTCGACGCAAATTAGTACCTACAATAGACAACACAAGACAAATGACTATATCCTACTCTAATGGACTAGACAAAATCAATTCATCTATGCAGATTAAAAAAACCATAGACAAGCACATGTAAACACACACTTGAAGGAAACATGCCAAGTATATTAATGAGAACTTAGAAGGGAAAACATACAATCCTCAGATGGTGTTGCAATGACGTCTCCAATTCCTCCTCGTCCAACCCTTTTTGAAAATATCCACAATCAAAATAACAATGCTTTATTCATTTTCTCCTCCTTTTCACCATGGAAATGCCTCTATTTATAACATTTGAGAGGTTCAACCACCTTGATCATTTTTGGAATTGGTTGAGAATATAGCTCCATTAGTTTTGATTTATTCCTTACATGCAACGATGGAGTAATATTTGAGCCAAACTAACCTAGCCCATCCATAAATGTTTTTAGAAGAAAGTGGGTTTTCCTCCAATATTCCCTGAATCTACACTATAGTTTAGGAGAATACTGAATGATTGGTTGTCCCAATCGACTGTGAGACAAGATTGGTTTTGATGGAACGAATAACACCATCCAAATGAGCATTGGATGATGGTTTCGACGCATTGGTTGATGTATGGGGAGCATTTGGGATCAGGTCATACAAAGTACCAGATTGGGAATAAACCATATCCAAATACTCAACATGAGAAATGGCTTCCTCTTCTATAACTATGCCACTCATTGCTACATCACAAGAAATATGAGGTAGCAGGGATTTTGTGAACCATTCAACTATCAATTGTTCAAGAATGGTGTCTTTGATCAACTTTCATTTTCGTCCCTACTCATGAATATGATCTAAAATATGTACGGAGTTAGTCTGACGAAGGGAGGTCAAGAGTTCTGTGTCAGTTTTGTATTTGATTGGAAATTGGAAATGGATGAGGAAATCCATGGAAAGTGAATTGAAATCTTGAAAATATCCATGTTGTAACTCAATGCATCATTTTGTCATTGAACCCATAAGAGTACGCTGGAAAAGATGAAAATGAATAGATTCATCCATCAATGAGTTTGATGCACACAACAGATGAAATGTTATGACGTGGTTATTTGGGTATTCTCCAGGTTTACCGTCAAATTTTGGAATATCAGATGGTGATCTGGCTAGAATTATTGGCCAACAAGGGGAGTGCAATATGGGATTGTTCATTAATATCGATAGATCTGGTAGATCTAAAGTATCCAAGAAAGGTAACTATCAATTACTTTTTGGATGATATTGATGAGGCATAGGGACACCAATAGGACCGTAAAATGGTTGTGGTTGAAAGTTGTATCTAGAAGGTCCTCCCAAATGCGGTCGTTGTGGATTTTGGCTAGCAAAAGTAGGATTCATTTGTTGAGGAATTTGTGTAAAATGTTTGGGAAAAACCATTTAGCCTTGCAAAGGATAACCAATGTAACCCAAAAGGAGATAACTAGTTTGACCTTAGGGATGATTACCAATTTGACCCTGAGGAGGGTAACCAGGTTGTCCCTGAGGAGGGTAACCAGGTTGATTATGAGGAGGGTAATTGATTTGACCATGTGGAGGGAAATATGATTGGTCTTGAGGACCCCAAGTGGGATTCATAACACCTGTGAAGGGTTGTCCAAAATATAGTCCAGAGGGATTGAAATTTATAGATCCTCCCTATAGACTGGGATTTGAATATCCTCCATGATATGGTTGATTAAGAGGTCCTCCTTGGGTTGGTCCCCACGATCGTTGTGGGTTTTCGACCAAATAATTTTGAAATTGTCCCCCTACCATAGGTTGGGTAAAAATTGGGATTTTTCTAGTGAACGGGGGTTTCCCCCTAGTCGGTATTTGTCCACTAAACAGGGGTTTCCCCTTGCCGAGATTTTTCCACTGAACAAGGGTTTCCCCCTAGTCGATATTTTTCCATTGAACAAGGGTTGACCCCTGGTAGGTATTTTTCCACTAATGAAGGATTTACGTTAAGCCCTAATATTGGCTCATTACCCATTAATTGGGCATATTACATTAGTAATGTTATTTTATTTATGTCGGATTTATTCCATTAGCTGTAATTATACCTCCTAGTCTCCTATATATACCAAGGAGACATTTTCATTTGGAATCATCTGATACTTGAATATTTAAGTGGGGTAAAAGGAGGTTGCCCCCTCGAAGAGGCTTATTATCTGAAATTATCTCTTTTTCAAGGCGTTGAGTACTTTTTTTGATGTTTTTCTATGCAATATTTATATTTGGTTCTTAACATATGGTATCAGAGCTCAAGGTCTTGGGGTTTCCCTACTACATATGAGACACCTTGGAATTTTCGATATAAATTTTTTTCTACAACGTTTCAGAAGGAACGACTTGGAGGATATTTAGTAGAAGGATCAAGGTACGTTGGGTTAACATTTCATCTCCTTAGGCCTTATACTTCTGGAGATACATCCTGTACAAGATAGGGTTCTGGAATCATCCTGAACTGAGCCATTGCGGAAATTTCTCTATAAATTGTTTTATGTAATGTTTCAGACCCTGAAATCTGGAGGCTATTCATAGAAATTAGTAAGGTATCTATGATAAAAATTTCATCTTCTACATCATCTTAAATTTGTAGATATGCCCTGTGGAAGATAGGGCCTCTGACTAGTCCTATTGACTAGTCTCAAGAAGGTGTTCCAGGTAAAACAATCATAACTTATTCCTAGAGTATACACATTAAATGGGACCAGTTTCATTGGATAGTGGATAGTCTGTAGTATTTCTTGTATGAGGTTCATATTTTTCTATCAATTAGTTTGTGTGGGGCACGCTATACAAGTGAGATCTCCTGGAAAGGCCAAAAATCAACAAGTTGTGTGGAAGTTACCATAAATTCCACTTGGCACATCCAATTTTGATCAGACCTGTGGAATTGAAGAGAAGAAATATCATAGAACTACATAAAAGAAAGTTTTATATCTAGAAGGGTCGAAACTTGGGAGATACAACAAAATAAAGATTGTCTAGCAGAACCACCTCAAAATCAAGGTTCAAAAGTGATACTTGGCCAACATGCCACCCAAAAAGGGAACTTGTACACCAAATAAGCCTCTAGACAATCCTACTTGAACTCTTGATGAAGGTGAAGAAATGCGTAGGGACATAAATGATTTACAAAAGAAGATAGTAACAAAATATGAACCATAAGAGATGAAAGATAAGTTGGAGGCAAAGATGGATGGTTTAAAAGAGGAGATCATGGAAGTATTGAAAAAATTCGTAATAGAGAAGGCACCTGAAAGTGAAAATGCATCCCATGAAATTCATGATGAGGACACAAGGAAGGTGAATCAAGAATGGAGAAAATCCAACTTTGGGTTGAAGGCCAACCACGTTCCTAAGATCGATATGAAGAAGTTTGATGGCAATGACCCAATCACATGGATACTTCAGATGGAGCAATTCTTTGATCTACATAATGTTCCACATACACAAAAGGTACAAATTGCTTCTTTATATTTATAACCAAATCAATTTGTATGATATTTATGGCTTTGTTCTCGCATATCACTCGTCACTTGTACAATTTTCACGAAAGAAATGATAGCACACTATGAGGATACAAGGAGCAATACCTTCTTTAGCCAATTGACAAATCTCAAGCAAAAGGGTTCAGTTACCAAGCACATTGAGAACTTGCAAAGATTGAATATAAAGTCAATCAATATTACAGATGAGCACTTGATTGATGTATTCATAGGAACTTTAAAGGATAACATTCAACATGAGGTTCACCTTTGGGAACCCGAATCATTGGTGAATGCATTTAAGGTGGCAAGAAATGTTGAAAGTAAAAATATGGCTATGGCTACTAGAAGGACCAATCCTGAAATATATAGAGAGAACAATGCTCCTTCTTCTAAAACACCTCAACCTACAAGGTTGAAAGCTCAACAATTGGAGGAAAGAAAAGCAAAAGGTTTATGCTTTAATTGTGACAGAAAGTACAATAAAGGAAATAAGTGTGGTGAGAAGAAATTATTCTACATACATTGTGAAGAGGAAGAAGAACAAGAACCATCTCAAGATGAAAACGTAGAAGCAATTTCGTCTGAAGAGTTGACTCCCACGATATCGTGTAATGCATTGGCTAGAATTAGCACTCC
>JZKD02S2325156.1:81878-93129 GCA_000966675.3 Picea glauca
AAATCAATTGATATATCTGTGCAGTAAAAACTTTTCAAATCATGATTGCCAATGATAGTACCATGAAATGTGGTGATCATTTTGAAAATGTTGGTCTCCAAATTTGTCAGTACAACTTGAAATCTCATATGTTTTTTTTTCAACATGGGTGGTTGTGACATTGTTCTTGGTGCAGAATGGCTATGCATTATTGGTCCCATCCTCATGGAGTCTAAGGAACTAACCATGCAATTCCAACAAAGGGGAAAATGGTATAAGATACAAGGAATCAGAGCATGCTTTTCTTAGATCATCGGTTCCCATTGGACGGAAAAGATCCTCAAAAAAGGTCATTGATGAATTATTTCCCAACTCTATTCCATTTAGATAGTTGAGAAACCCTCTATGCATCCTGACCTCCAATTTATCCTCTCCAAACACCAAGATATTTTTTTCGCACCCCATGGACTTCCCCCTTTCCATGGTGTTCATGATTATTCCATTCCTCTAGTCTCAAGTAGTCTTCCTTCCAAATTTCACCATTATCATCATCCCTTTTCCCAGAAGAATGAAATTGAGAAAAATTTCCAAGAATTACTCGACACAAGTGTTATCCATCCTAGTACTAGCCCCTATTCTTCTCCTATAGTCATGGTACTCAAAAAATAATGCACTTGGTGCATGTATCCAAACTTTCATGCCCTCGACAATCTCAGCATCAAAGACAAATTTCCCATTCCTTTCATTCATGATATATTGGATGAATTGAGTGGTGCTCAATACTTTACTAAAATTGATCTCCAATCTGGCTACCACTGACAGAACCATATGAAAGAGGAAGACATTCCCAAGACTGCATTTAAAAATCATTAGGGTCACTATGAGTTCTTGGTAATTCCCTTTGACCTATGTAATTCTTCCTCTAGTTTCCAAAGTATCATGAATAATTTCTGTCATTTTCTCTGCCATTTTTTCTTAGTTTTATTTGTTGATATTCTCATCTATAGTAAAACTTCGAAAACCCATCTCACCCATGTGGATCAAGTTATCCATATGCAATCTGAACACCAACTTGTCCTCCAACAATTGAAATGTTCCTTTGGTGTCACGAAAGTGTAGTACCTCGGTCATATTTCCAGCAAGGATGGTGTACAGGTGGATCCTAATAAAATGGAAGCTATGCGGGATTGGACTTTCCCCAAAAATATTAACATATTATGTGGTTTTCTTGGTTTAACATGATATTATCGTAATTTTGTTCAAAATTATGGAAAAATTGTCTCACCTCTCACTGCTCTCCTTAAAAATAATTCTTTCACTTGGACTCCAACAATTGATCAATCTGTCCATGCCTTGAAAGAGGATATGTGCACAACTCATGTCCTATCACTTCCCGACTTCATGAAGACTTTTGTCCTAGAATGTGATGCTTTAGGGAAAGGAATTGGGGTATTCCTCATGAAATATGGTAGGTCTTTGGCCTTCACTAGCAAACAACTTCCATAGAGACATTTGGGCCAATCAATATATTTAAAGGAAATGTTCGCTATTTTGCATTCGATGGATCTTTGGTGTCCCTATATATTAGGGAAATGATTCCAAATTAAAAATGATCATCAGAGCCTCAAGTATTTTCTATAATAATGAATTTTATCCCTAGAGCAAAAAAAATGGGTGACTGAGATATTTGGATATGATTATGAGATCATTTACAAGAATGGAAAATAAAATGTTTTTGATGATGCTTTTTCTCAGAAGTATGAATAAGAAGGGTCCCTCTTTTCCCTCTCCTTCATTGTACCAGATTGGCTCCAACACATCCAACCAAGAAGAATCCTAGTGAACATAATGAAAAAGACATGGATTCCATCTTGTGTGGTCTATTAGAATCCAAGTTTTTCAAGGTGATGAATTGTCTATCAGAAAATGAAAATTGGGACAAGCTTCAAAATATTTATGAAGGTGATGATAAGGTTAAAAAACAAAATATCCAAACTCATAGAATACATTTCAAGAGCCTAAAAAATTAAAGAAAAAGATAATGTTGAATCATATCTTCTACATGTGGATGAAATTGTCAAATCCATCAAAGGACTTGGTGAAAAGGCTGAAGAAATAATGATTGTAGAAAAGGTGTTAATTTCACTCCCCTTAATATTTGATGCCAAATATTTCTCCATTGAATAAATGAAGGATATTGATTCATTAACAATGGATTAATTGCATGGGAGCCTCATGACATATGAAATGAGGACAAAGAAAGAAAACACATCAAAGAAAGAAGCACCCTTTAAAACCTCAAGAAAGACAAAGAACAGAGAGAATGAATCAAGTATAGCTCCAACATTGAATTAGATGCAATATAATCCCATTTTTTGAGTAAAATCAAGAAATGATATGGAAAATATACAGGTAAGATTCCCTCTTAATGCTTTAATTGTGGAAAAGTAGGACATTTTTTTTGTAAGTGTCCATATGCAAAGGATGAAAGTAGTTATAATGAAGAAGACCATAATGTAAAGAAAGGGAACAAATATAATAAACACATAAAGAACCACAAATAGTACAAGCATGAAATCAAGAATAAATCTTATAACTAGAAGAACAATATCTACTCAAAAGGGGTTAGTGACTCGTCTGAAAAAATTAGTGAAAGAAGTTTCTATAGTGATAGAGAAGAAATTTTCTTTATGGAAATGGAAGCAAATATTGATGAAGATAAAGAGATAGAAATGATGGAATCACAAGAAGAGTAAAATGCCAAAACTTATGGGGAAATGAATCTTGAAGAATAAGTCATTTTCACCTTAAGAGAAATAAATAAACTTAGGAAAAAGAATTTGAAACAATAGGAGTGGCTGCCAAAATATGAAGAAGAGGATCATTATTAAAAATAAAAATGTCACAAATACTTGAAGAAATATAAAATACCATCATGAACCTAAAGGTTCAATTAGAAGAATCAATAAGGATGGAAGAAATGGTAAGAATTCATTTGAAGAAAAAGGAAGAAAATTGTGAAGAGCTAGAATCCAAAATTGTTTCCTTATGAAAGGAATTGGAGAAAACAACTATTATGAATAAAAGATTGATGTTTGAAAAGAGTAATAAAATATTGGATGATATCATCAATTGTCAAAGGTTTGCATTCATTAATACTAGTCTTGGATATGATGCTATTGTTTCCTCCCTACCTACACCTAGCCTTACTACAACCTGAGAAGTTTTGTTTGTTGTAGGTGGAGTTCAAACTAGTTTTCTAGAAGAGAAACCTATTAATGATTGTGCAAAACATATTGATGAGTTTCTTGTTCCTCACATGGCGGACTTTGAGCATATAAATGACATTGTTGTCGATATATCAGGTTTTTATAATTTTGTAAGTGAACCTAACCATGATCCTACTTCCTTTGATAATTCAATGAAAAATTCTATACATTATCATGATCCTCACCATACAAAGTGAAGGAATGGAAATAATGCTTTCATATCTTTGCAGAAGAGACAAGAAAGACAAAATTGTGGATCAATGTCGACTACTAGGATAGATTATGGTCAGATTAATAGATGGTCATGGAATCATTTGACCATGTGTTTGATGACTTCATATCGTTGTGTATCATTGAATATATAGTCATGTAGTGTTCCTCTTATTGATGATTTCGTTGGAAGAAGTCGACCCAACATGACAATTGAATGGAGTTTCTACAGAGTGCTTATGGAGAAGAAAACGTTAAGGGGATGCATCCATTTTCCATAAATTTCAAAGGGAGAGAGTTTTAGATAGGGGAATAATTCTCTTTATTCCTAGAAGAGTTGCAAACAGGGGGAGAATTGTTTTTATGTATGGCGGATTATGTGTTTCATTGCAGGATTTCCATCAATGAAAAAGGGAAATATTGTTGGAATTATTTGCAGCGATTTCAAAGGATTAATTATATCATTTATGTCATATTATGGCATTAAAATACATACAACATTTCCAATTATATTTAGAAATGGGTGCAAGTGAAAAAGTAAAATATGAAATGGGGGATTCAACCCATGGGTTTGGGGTATTTTCCCATGGTATTTGGGGTATTTTCCCATGTTATTTGGAATTAATTATTTAATTAAGGGACATGTCCCTTCATCAAGGGTTATGAAAAATATTAAAAAGAGAAATCATTGAGAGAAAGTGTGTGTGTGAAAATTGATCAGCAAAGATTGAATTGTGAAATTAGTTTCAGGAGATCTTGGAATTTTCACGATAACATATTTTTATAGGATGTTTCAAACCTTGAAATTTGGAAGAGACAGAGAAAATGTCTTGGTGTACATGTGGTACAAATTTTAGATGTTTTTTCTCTATACTTTCAGCAATATTCCCTATGGAATTCAGGGTTCCTAAATCCCTCTGAAATCAATTTCAAATAGGGAATCTTGGAACTCTCTCTATAACATAGATTTTGGGATGTTTCATAACTTGAAAATTTTCAAAGATAGAGGAGAGATCTTGGTGTTCATGAGGTACAAATTTCATATGTTGTTTCATTATACTTTCATAAATATTCCTTGTGGAAGTTGGGTTTATTGAATGCTCCTAAAATTAGTTTCAAAAAGGTCATCTTGGTAATTTCTCTATAACTTATTTTATGGATTGTTTCAGGCCTTGAAACATTGTAGAGACAAAGGAGAGATATTGGTGTACACATGGTATAAATTTCCTATGTTGTTTTGTTATATGTTTAGAGATATGCCCTGTGGAAGTTGTGTTTCTAGAATGATCCTTAAATAAGTTTCCAATAGGTCATCTTGGAATTTTCACTATAACTTATTTTATGGGACTCTCCATACTGTGAAAATTTCATAGAACAAAGGAGACATACAAAAGTACCTTAAGGTTAAAATTAAGTAATCATACTTTCAAAATTGGATACATGTCATGGTGTACAAGTTCATTCTTAGGAAGAGGCCCAAAACAACCAACTTTGAGAAAGTTACCATTTGGAAATTCATTTTTTGTCAAACCAGGTAAAGGTAGAAGAAGTGAGAAGAACTGGTGAAGGAAGAAGCAATGAGTAGACCTAGTGAAGATAAAAGCATCAAGCAGACTTGGTGAAGGAAGAAATAACGATAATACTCAGTGAAATTCGTTGTAGCTCAAACATTTGTGTCTCTTGCGAAGTTGGTGCTTAGCGGTGGGGATTGTTGTCTCTAGTAGATTGGTGTTTATGATTATCTATAAGATATTGGTGTCTCTTGATAAGTTGGAGCTTAGTGGCGGGGATTTGTGTCTTTAGTAGATTGGTGAATATGAATATATGAAAGAGATTGATTCCTCTTTCTAAGTTGGTTCTTAGTGGTGAGGATTGGTGACTCCAGTAAATTTGTGTCTACGAAGATGTGTAAGAGTAGATTGGTGCCTACTAGGATTTTTATCACTAGGTGTTGGTGTCTCCAGTAGGTTGGTGCCTACAAATATCTATAACTGTAGGTTGGTTCCTACAAAGAATTATAAAGAAAAAAATTGTGCTTATCTCCTGAAAGGGTTCCCACATAAATATTGTGTTCCATGTTCTGCAATTAATATGTAATTGTTTTCTTATGGTTGATGAATTTTTGAAAATGTAAAAAAAATGTATTATACTAATTCACCACCACCCCTCTTAGTATAATGACGTTCTCAAAAAGAAATAGTATAATCATCCCCCAATTCATGAAGGGAATTGTATAGTAAAACTTTAGATATACAAGAGATAATCCACCATAAATATTCAAAAATAAACCCTAAACACCAAAGATACCAAGACATTCACCATGAAAAGAATCAAGAATATAGGGAGAAGAGCCCTTGAGGTAGGGTAACACCATCAAATACTCCTTATGGAAGGAATCACTCCACAAGCCATGCTTGTTATAATACAATCCAATACAACATATATCAAATACATTGATACTCATGTGTATTTATGCTTTCTCATGACTATTCCTAGGGGTCTTATGCCAACTACCTATTATTATTATAATGTCTCCTTTTAATTACACATTGGACACATTATTTTATTTTAATTACACAGTGGGTCTAGTCTAATATTATGACCAAATTACATTCATTATACCCTTAGGTAACCCATATTACCCCATATTATCGTCCCTAAGTACATTAGATTCCATCGTCGTTGGCATGTCCTATCCTCAAAACATGGGATGAAGCCATGTTGGATAGGCATTTTGGATGAGAATAACTAAGTTTTCGGAGCTACGCCATAGAAGTTGAAAGAGTAAAAGGAAATACCAAAGCGTGTGGCAAGGGCACATTTTGCAGCACAAAACTAGGAAAAGTAGTAGATGAACACAAAAGTAGGAAAAGGAGAATATCGACACAAAAGTAGGAAAAACATTATGACCCATTAGGGTTTTGGGGATAAGTTGTTATGAAACATTAGGGGTTTTATCCCTACTACTATGTATAAATATGTAAAGGGTCAGGAAATATTAGGCTACTGAGAAGAGGAGCTTAGGTTTCTCATGATTGATTAAGAGAGTTTATGCTTGAGGTTTTGGGCGAGATCATTCGAATAGGATCATATCTGAGAATTTGTTGAGATAGGTTCGCACTACAGAGAAGCTAGGAAGGTTTTGGGATTATAATATGTTGTAGATTTTATAAGTGCAGTGTGAAGGTCGGAGGTGATTATTGCATGAAAAATAATATAAGAAGCAAGCCATTGTGGGTGTAGCCCAAGGATTGGGTGAAATATGTTAAAATCTAATGTGGCTAATGTGTTTGTTGATGTGATTTTTAGTGGATGGTATGTTTATGCATGATTGGTATATATATGTTTAGCATATGGTTTATGTGCAATAAGAATGAATATTTCAGTGGTTTGGTTATGTCACGGTCTATGTTATATTGTTTCTACACACTAGGGTTTAGGGTACTACACGAATCTTAGATGGGTTAATGTTGCACAAGTGTTATAGTAAAAGTAATGAATTGTTAGTTAATGGAAGCCATACATAGGGTTTGTTGAATAATAAAAGGATTTTAAATAAGGATAATGCGCACAGGGTGAATAAGTATTAATGGTTATGTTGATATCCTCACATCCCCTCATTGTTGCAGAAACTTGGTTCCTACAGCCCCAGTAAGTGTCTCGAGTGAGACTTCACTTGCATGAGGGTGATATCAAAAGGGCCAATAACTAAAGGGTTGTTTTTCATTGAATAACTTGAACCTAGGTTCTTATAGCTATGCGCCAACAAATGGTTGCATTGTTGGGACCCAAAATCTATAATTGAGGGAATGTTTTGGAGGCCGACCTAGATATCGTTGAATGGATTGAAAAGAAGGAGAGAAAATTTTCCCAAGGAGAGAATAGAAACCCTTATATAAACGAAGAATGATGGTTGCAAAGGTATGTGTTCATATATCTGCATGATATTTTCTTTGGTGAATTTTCGAGTATTTTAGTTGAACGGTTAGATTCAAGGTTAGTGGAGAATACTGGAAGATACTGAATTGTAGATCCGAGGAAGTGTACCCCTCAGTTGGTAATAAAATTGAGTTATGAAAGAAATACTACTTCTCACGTAATTTATTTATGGTTGAACAACATACTGGGGGGTTATATTAAGTAATTTGCAGTAGATTGTACCCAATTGTATAGTGTCACAGAAATGGATTTATTCAAGGGTCCACACAGAAGGTTTATGAAAGAATTAATGGGTACCAATATAGATATGTTGAGGTGCGACAAATGTGTGATGATGATGGAATTTTATTTCTAGGGGGATTCATGCACATAGCAGAACTAGGGGATGACCAATGGATGGTTTGAAAGTAGGAAGGAATGAAGAAAGAACTAAATAAGGAAGGGATGGACTAAGGATGTAGAAAAAAGAATAAGGTGTACTAGAAGAATAAGACGAACTTGGATTGCTGTGCAGTGGAAGAAGATACAAGAGGTTGAAAACTAGGGATGAAAAAGGAGAGAAGCATAGTGAGTATGAGAGGAGAGAACCCTACACAATAGTCCAGATCATAGAAATATTGGGCACATAAGGAGAGGGAGAGGATCTTCAACTCATTCCTATAATAGAATATTCGTTAAGTCCTACTCAGGCTATATACTACGTCAAACCCATGACCCCATGTGTGTCACCTAGATCTAAGATAACATTTGAACATTTCTCAAAAGAACTTATAGTTAGCAGAGGAAATTATAGTAGTAGTAGATAGAGTAGTGGAAGCAGTGCATCGAGTTAAAATAAACTAGAAACACCAGGGGTACATACTATAGAAAACAACATGGTAGGGTTAGACAATAAATTTAGAATTCCTGAGTTCCAGGGATTTGGGTCGGAGGACCCAGAACAACATCTATTTGTATGTGAGACAATTTGGGATACGAAGAATTTCTAGGATGAGGCCAAAAATATTGTGCAGTTGGAAACAATGTTTAGAGGTCGTGCATCAGTCTGGTACATGAGACTACATAGTACTGCACCAGTAGGTCAAACGATGACATTGGAAAAAATTAGACAAGAGTTATTGAAAGAGTTCAAAAAGCTAAAATACGAGTCGTAATACATTACAGAGTTGAAGGAAAACAAACAAGTGCAGATTGAGTCAGTTTGAGACTATGATCAAATATTTAAGGATTTGATGGATAGATTGACATTCTAAATTCTTGATCAATAAAAAAAAGAGTGGTTTATTATAGGACTATTTCCACACATTATCTTCCCAATGATATAATAAAAGGTTGCGTCGCAACCTAAATTTGTGGAGACTATGATGAAGTTGGAAGCATCTTCTGTAGGGGATGGTGGGAGGATGTCTCAAGTCCAAACACAATTAGCTTCCTTGACAATCCAATAAGTAGAGGTTATGAATGGAAAGGAGAAGAGGGAACAAGTCTAGTGTATCACGTGTAGGACTTAAGGCCGCCACAAGGATGAATTCCCATCCTTTGTGTAGTATTTGGAGATTGGAGCACCAAACCCATTACTAGGAGGATGGTACTATGAAATATGAAATACATGGCGACATCATCCGCCTAATTGTCCATTGTTGCAGAAATACAAGAGTACCCCCCTTAATTTATTTTTTAACTTTTGCAAGTTAGCAGGGAACGAAGAGAAGGATTGTCACGCATTCGACCTCATGAGAGTGAACACCTCTTATATGTACAAAATTCAGGAGGAAAATACTGTGACAAAAGCATGCATCCCATAGTATAAAAATATGAGAGGCTTTCTTCCAAGAGGTCGAGTAGGATTTGGCAACAATCAAGGAAGAGGGGGTTTTCACAGAGGAGGTAGAGGACCAATAATATGCTACAATTTTAATCAACTGTGACAATTAGCTCGTGACTTCCTGAATCCTTGTATAACCTACATGTATTGTAGAGAACTGGATCATGTGACATAAGACTGTATGTAATTACTTGCAAAGTGGAAAGTAAGAGGGAATTAGAACCAAAACCCAAATCAAAATGTACAAAATATATCATAACAAAAGCATGAAAAAGGACCTAGAATAGCATATGTCACGTGTGGAGGAGTTAGGATAGGGGTTGATGGGACAAATAGAGGGACATAGATTGAGCAGTGGGTGATGAAATCAGCAGGATCTATGCTAACATTTGACACACAACAAGAAAAAGTGACATATCAACAAACAATGAAGGAGATACTAGTACCGGATTGGATAGCATCGAAATCATTTTCACCTCTTGTGGTTGACATGCCTTCATTCTATGATTGTACTATCCCAGAAAGGTTTCTTTAATAGGTTAGTACTTTGAAAGAATTTCTAAAACTTTGTTTAGAAATGATGAAATATGAAACTACATTGAATTCATTGTGTGGGATGATTGATCATTGCACATAAGAAATGGAAATTCCTACCGTGCATAGGGTAGTGAATTAGGTACTACGAAAAAAGAGGAAAAGCAGAGAGTTCAGACTATGTGTGAATATTGGAGAATGACATCGACAATGTCATTTTAGAATTGGGTTCTGATGTAAATGTTTTACAGAAGAAAACATAGGAAATGACAAGGAATATGAAGTTAATTTGGTCTCCTGACTAGTTAATATTGGTGAACCAACACAAGATAGTACCCATTGGTCTATTGTTAGGGGTACCTATGAATATAGATGGGGTGTGAAATATAACATATTTCAAATTCATCAAGATCATGGATAATAGTTAACCGTATCCAACGCTAATGTGGATTGAATGGGACTTTTACAATCAAGAGATTATTAATTTGAAGAAAATGGAAATGATATTTTAAGTAAGAGACTTGAAGGTTATCACATCGTTGGTTCCAATAGAAGGAAAGAGGTATATAGAACCAACTAAAGGGAAAAAAATTGATAACTTGTATAGTATAACTGTGTGAATGGATGAATATGTTAATCTTACTACAAATAACGCCCTAAGTTGGAGAAGAATTATATTATGTGTGTCAGATTCAGAGGAATATTTAGAACACTAGAAGAAAAGGATGCATGAAGTATCAACCAGATGGTGTGCCCACATTACTTGATCATTCAATTGGATTGGAACGAAGCTATCTTCCCTGCCCAAGTATGATGGTTTTAATGAAATAATATCTTTTGTAAAGGAGTTTGAGTTGCAGATACCCAAACAAAAAATATTGTTGGCATTAGACGTTGTCTTGAAGGCCACTCTATACAAATGGTGGGCTTCACATAAAGAAGGAATAGAATAATGGAAACAGTTTAAAATATTAATGCAAGTTAGATTTGGTATTAAGGTTGAGTATATTGCATAGAAATATGCAGGAGTAATTGACCCGACAAATCATATTGTGTAGTGCAAAAAGATATGGAGTTCAATATAGAATAAGGAATGGATTCATAGGTTCATACATACATTGGATACGATTCTGAATAAATGGTACCTGGAACTAGAAATGCATAGAGAAACAAAAAAATGGAATGAGATAACTCAAAAGTTTAAGATAATATTTACTTTTGAAAATGAAACACCATTAATATATGCAACTTTACATGCCATTAGAAACAAAAAAAAATCAGTAGAAGGGTCGATGGATGTAGTACCTATGTGTAGTGCACATAGATATTCTGTGAAAGTTCATGAAATAACAGAATGTTATAATGTTTCTAAATAATATTAGGACAAGGAAGATCCAAAAAATATAAAAAATACCTTAAACTGAGGCGAATGTGTAGTAGAAGGTTCATAGCTTGGATCTGTTGCATATGCACATCCATTAAGGATGCGTAAGGT
>JZKD02S2325156.1:96245-109310 GCA_000966675.3 Picea glauca
TAGTGAGACAAGATATTATAGGCCAGAGTGCCTATGTGATTATTAGGACAAAGATTCTAGACACTAAATTCCAGTGATCCTATTATTGTAATATGTAAACACTCATACTATTAATAAAATACATCACTGATGTAGACCGACCCAACAAAAGAGATGGGGGGATAAAATACACTAGAAAGGGAAAGGGGGGATAAGAGTCTAGGAAAGGGATAACCTAAGGGTGATTAATTTGAATGGAATATTATATTAATATTCCTTAAAACTAAAGTTATGTATATGAATATATCCTAAGTTTCTTAAGTGGGGACAAGTGAATTCCTTAAGAGTCATTTGTCATAAAAGGCACATGCATATAGAAGAGGGTGATTCTTCCTCATCATTATTCTTTCATCATCCCTTCATAGTTATTCAATCCTTCAGCATCCATATTGGGGAAGTGGACTCTGCAACCATACCAATACGTGGGAGTTGTTTCTACCTAGTAACTGGAAGAAGCGGGTTGTCATGCCCATGGTCAAAGAAGCGGGTTGTCAAGATCGTGAGCATTATCTCCATGTGAGAGAATTGTTGGGAATTAATTCCCAAGGTTCCAAGTTGCAGCTATAAGGCTTTGAGATTCCATGTCTGGCATATTGCTAAATCCCCAGAAAAGAAGTAGGGAAGTCGAAGGACTGTTGAGAAGAGAAGCGACACACTTCCTATGGTCATACAGGCATGTTGGGGATGAGGGACTGTAGGCTGGTTTCTATAGTTGGCACCTAAATATGAGAATTTTTGTTGTATCAGATACATTATCCTGGCTTAGGATTTCCTTTTCCCTAGTGGAGCCTTAGCCCTAGCTCGAGGGTGATCCACTGCTAAAATTTATGAATAGTGTGATCCATGGTTGGGAGGAACATGGAAGTTTTGCACGCAGTTGGTGTTTAATTCACAAAATATAAGTGTCTTTATGTGTTTGTGTAAATGATATGATATGATTTATGATGTTATGTTATGGAATTTATGTTATGTATTTGTCTGAATTATTATTGTTGTATGTTTTTATTATTCTTCTTAACTCTTTTCATATGTAGAACATATCAATAGATTTAATGGTATCAGAATTCAAAATTTTATGTGGCCTTTCCTAGAAAGGGTCTAGGGATATTACAAAGTGGTATAATAGCTCCATTTTTCAACATTGAGCCTCCATAGGCCATTTAGAAGAGCACAAAAGTGAAATTACAGAGTTTGCAGGCAACTGTTTGACATAATATTAGGAAGAGTTCGTTTGAAAATTGTTGGACAAGTTTTTTACAGTGGAATTGGAGAAAATTTCATGAGTATATGGGGAATTAAAATTCCCAAATGTAATCTCAAATTGGGCAAATTCGAGCCTACAAATTGGTCGAATTTCATGCTGCAAAGTGCCATAGAGAAATTGGGTGCTTTTGGGCAAAAGCCCCAAATTCTATGGTTAAATTCATGAGGAATTTGATGTGCAAAAGTCGGCATATGGGTGATGGAGTCGAATTGATGGTTATAGGTATGAAATTAAAAAAACAAATATTCATTACAAATTTTCTATGGTGTCCCCAAAAACAGTTTTGAAATTGAGCAATTTTGGGCATTTCAGAAAAATTGGAAAAATTTGGGTATTTTTCCATACGCTGACAACAACATGACGTGGGGGACATGTTTTAGCTAAAATGGTGAGAAGGTGATGTGTAATACGATGATGGAATGTACACAAAATTAGGTGTGGTGGAGGTGGTAGGTGTGGAAAAGGTGATAGGTGTGGCAGAGGTGGAAAGTGTGGCAAAGGTGACAGGTCTGGCAGAGGTACACAGTGGCGACATTTTTACTACCCGACGGGACCCCGAGACCAAGCCATGTGTCACCCCATATGAATTTTGAGAGGGTATGGGGTTGTTAATTTAATCACAAGAAGTGGAGGATGAAGTGTGTCGATGCATGTCATATCACCATGGACTTAACCATGGTATTTAGACCCCTCCCCCATTTGCTAAAGTTTGGTGGGCTACGGAGGGGCCGAAATGCGTTGGGAGTCGTCGATCACCATTGAAAAAATCCAAATATCTATCTTCCAGCAATGTTTTCATGAAAATTAATTTTCTAAGGTATATGGGTGCAGGATGGGGCTCGTCCATCTTGATGACCCAATATAAAAGTGCCACATGGCAGCCAAGAGTTGTGGAGCACGAAAAATTAAACACATGTGCATCTGTGGCATTAATCACTGACAAGGCAAGTCTATGTTGGAAGGAGGATGATAGGGAACCACTTAAAAGTTCCAAGTGGACTTTGGATTCCATGTCAGCATTTGAGTTAGCACAAATAAGATAAATTTTCATGTAAATTAATAAAAATTATTGGAAAATTTCGATGTTTTTCAGGTTATGTTTTTCCAGGGCATTTATGAGTCCCTAAAAATTATTTTTAGCTACTCGAAAGTAGTGCAAACAAGAAGTATATTTTTCATCTCAAATGAAATATCTCAGATCTATCTTTCTAATGGTGTAAACCATCCATCAAATAGAGTTAATATGAGGGAGTTATTGGTCAAACAATGGAGAGTAATTTTTAATACCCAGTTAACTTCTGAGGGCCATAATTTCCTTCTCTGGAATCATATCGAGCCACAAGAGTAGTATATGGAAATATATTGATCCATAAATTAAATTCATGAAGGAAAATTAAAATTTTGGACACATTAAAAAGGTATGAGAGGGCATAGAAGTTACATGTAGCATTCAGGACCAAAAATAATAATTGGGTTGAAACTTTAGTAGGATGTATTTAGAAGTCCAGAGCCTTGATAGAGGTGAAACTTGGAAAGATTGTCTAGAATATGATGATGAAGGAACCCAGTTGGGATCCTGACAAAAATCCGAAATATGCATAAATACTATTCATATTTTCACTTGGTTGAGGTCTGCACAGGATGAATTAATGGGTAATATTCAAATGACCATAACGTTTTTCTCATGACTCAGAATTGAACTAAGAAGTAGTCATTGGAAAGGTATTGGACCAAGGATTCCATGTAATCACCTGTAATTATGATACGAGAAACATAATTCATAGTAAATTAGAAATAAGAATTATGATAACCAAGAAGGGGTAAAATTGTGCATATGTTACCGGAATGGTGTATTGTTGTTTTAACTAAAAACTGTTGGTGTATGCTTGCTTTAACCATAATTTTTTTATAATTTTTATCTTATATAATGAATGTGTTGCAAGAAAAGATTGAGGTTGATGATAAAACATACCAAATTGTCTTTAGCAAAGTGGTATCTTCATGTATGAGGAACAAAGCAGGGTCAATTCTTCAAAATGTGGAATGATTTCTTGAGAAGGCTACCAATTGAAGACGCCTATACTTAGAGAGTAAAATAGAAGACTTTCAATGGAACTTTGATATAGAAAAGAAAATCTAGCTAACAAATATTTATATCAAATGTAGATGCTAAGTAAGAAATCCCATCTACAGTTCATGTTAATGCATGTACCATGGTAAAAGTGGATATGCAAATCATGGTACAAGAAAGGTGGGTTCGACAGTGGGTAAAAGGATTTGAATTGGTTAAAGATGAGTGGATAAATTCAAGAAAGAGTGTTATGTCAAGGATACCCTCATGATGACCAAACACCAGGGATGAATAATGTTGGGATACAAATTTTTTTGCATCCATGAAGGCTTGAGAAACTAGGAAGATAGAATTTTTTGTGTAAAGGAGACTACTACAAGAAAACCATTGATGTTAATTAAAAGGGAGTCCTGGTGTAAAATTAATTATGTAGAGAATGAAGTAAAGAAAGTACATTCACTTTAAATGGTTCCAAGATATAGTTAAAGAAATACATTGTGGCGATATCTATTATAAAATGAATTGGTTATCAAAATGATAAGTATTCGGATAAGGAGAGAGGATTAACGCATACATGGATATATAGTCCATCATCTTTAGGGATTGGATGTGAAATTATGGAGTAGTGATTCCCTTATGTTATTAGAGTGTTAAATGGAAGCATGGTGTGAATGTTAGAACTTCAGGGGTGAATGTAACATCCTAGTTCTAACCCTTATAAACTATAATGTATTATGTAAATATGACTTAGGCTGGTGAGCCGGTAAATTTGAAAAGGGGACAGAGTTCCTAGAAAATATAACACTTCCTATACATTAATAAAATACACCACTCGCTACATGATCGACAAGGACAAAAGATATAGGGGGCTATGATTCCACGAGAGAGGGGGATTGAGGGGCTAAGTCTTGTTATTATTATTTTATTTACCCATAATTGATTTTATGGAGAAGAGGGGGTTACATGTTCTTCTTGGGAGGGAGGTCATGTGGCTCTTGTCTTCATGTAATTATTTAAACATCCCTTGGGGGATGTTTTGGGGTCGTTCTTCCCTTGGTTCGTCCTCTTCTCATTGGTTCACTTGTTCTTCTTCCTCTTCACTCACTATTGTGAGTTCATGTGCTCTTGGGATGAGCATGGAAATGAATGGCAGGAAGAGGAGAGCCATCGTTGAATGGTTGTAATTATTTACTGATCATTCTAGGAGGGAATGGATGCCTGTGTGCATGAACTTGATGGCAGTTCAGATTGAACTGTCCATAGTTGAGAGTCCTTGGAATTTCCAGTAGGGATATTTACTGACTAGTAGCACTAAAGCCTTGGGGAGAAATGGAACAACCTCAAGGACTACATGGCAGAGAAAGGTGTTCATTTCTTGGTTTTGTGTAGGCTGAGGAGGAAAGAGAGTTGGAAATTAGGATTTTTGTGAGGTTCGGAAACCTGAGAGCTACTTAGCCAATTACTGTTTATTTATACTTTGCCTATGACCCATCCTTGTGGATTCATAGCTCTATCTCGGGGGTGACCTGTTGTTGAGCGTAAATGAACAATAATGTCTATGGTTGGGAGGAATGTCCTTGGTCTGCATCCAGTTGGTGAACGTTTACTTGCAAAGATAAGTGCTCTCTGTGTTTTTTGTTTAATGTATTCCGCTATGTATTTAATTATCTTTATGATATGTATTCTAATGTGGTTTTTAGTTGGTTATTTCTTGTGCATGGAACGCTATTTATCTCTTTTATGTTGTGGCATGGATCTTGTCTTATGCATGTGGTGTGCATGCTCCTAACATTGTTGAGAAACCCTTTTCCTTCGAATTAGAGATTAGAGAATTGAGGCAATGTTCCTAGCCTACGGGTGGTTGGGTGTATTGCAGCCTGTTTAAGTGGCGTAGCCCGACCTCTAGGTGGTCGAGTATGTTACATATTGGTATCAGAGATTTTGGTTGAAACACCAGGTCGATATGGGCTAGGTCTATTGGTTGAGATCAAATTCTGACCGTGAAGTTGAAAATCTCAGGAGGAATGGTGTTGCAAAATCTATGCAGGAGTTAGAACGTCATAGATCCTTTGTAAGGGTTCGAAGGATCGTGATCATCCTCTTTGAATTTGGGAGCGATCACCACTGTGGGACCAAGAGAGATTTGGGATTGTTGGATTGGAGGGTAGTTGAACAAGGTTTGTCCGATGAAAGCGAAGCAAAGGTTAAGTCACAATCGTTAGATTTCTTAGAGAGAGATCGACGACCATGAGGCATTGTGGGGAACCAATTTACACAGGATTTAATTCCCCAAGGTAGTCTTGCAATCCAAACTACAGTTTCACTGAGGGGTTATGTGTCAGCGTCAGAAGAATTGCAGGGCGAAAGGTGTGTTACTCCAAACTGTCGATGTGTGCCCCCTCAAATTCAAAGGCATGCAGTGATGTGGCATGGTAGTGCTCGAACATCGAAACTCTGAATAGTCGAGGTAGTTGGGGACCATTTATATGTAGGAGGACATGTGTCAATGGATCATGTGCTCTAGATAAAACGCTTCGGGAAAAAGCAAGCGAGGAGAAGTTTAGAATTGAGATTTCCAGATCCCGGAGATCCAAAATGAATCTCAGTCATCCAATTAAGGAGGACCCGTGGTGAAAATCCATGGACTCTAGGTGAAGACTCGAAGTGAATCTTGGTCATCCGATTCAGGATGACACATGGTGTAAATCCATAGACTTTAAGGTAAAGGGAAGGTTGAAAGTTGAGGTTTCTGAAGTCCAAAAACCCAAAGGAATCGTAGTCTTCGATCTACGAGAGACACACGTCAGTAGATTGCGAGCTTCAGATAAAATCATTTTGGAAAAAGTTGAGGGTTGAGATTCTCGAAGCTTGAAATTCCAAAGTGATGTGGCTTGCGGACGTCACCTGGGATGACGTGGACACATACGATGTGTTCCATGTGTCAATAAGTTTTGAGCATATGGAGTATTGGGGTGTCAGTTAGAATGTGACATATGTCACCTGCATGACTGGGCCACGTGTTCGCTTCCATTATTTCTCCATGTGGCAACAGATCGTGCAGTTCAGAGACTGGGCACTCTAGAGGGGAAAGATGTGACAGGTTGCGTTGGGTCAAAAACTCCCGAATTCTCAAAGGTCGGAGTACATATTGAACGTTGATCCTAGAAGACACGCGGCAGTAGATCTCACAACGGTTCGGAGGATCGGAACTCCAGGAGAAAGTGAAGACGTAGAGTTTGAAACTCCTAAAGCCCAAAGAGTCGAAGTGATTCATATCCATTGATCTACGGGAGGACATGCGTCGATGGATCGTTGACTTCAAGTGAAAGAATTCCGGGAGAACGTGAAGGTGTAGAGTTTGAAACTCCCGAAGCCCAAAGATCCGAAGCAATTCACAATTGTTGATCTGCGGGAGGACACACATCGATAGATCGTGAACTACGGGTAAACGCATTCTGGGGGAAGCAAGCGGGGAAAGTTGAGACCTCTGAAGGCCGGAGTTTCGAAGGGGATCTCAATCATTGATCATGAAACAGGATGAGGGTCATTGATCTAGTCTTGGTTGAGGGTTCTGAAGTTGCGAAGCCTCGAAGACCGAAGTCAACGTTAATCATTGATCTACTTTGTGATCTTTCCCAACCAATGATCAAGTAAAGTGGAAGGATAGCGTAAGTGGAGGTGTTAACCGACAACAAGCAATCACCACCGCTTTATGACTCATTAAGTGGCTAATCACTTTGGAGGAATTTCTACTCCATAATTTAGGAGCCATGAATAGCTGAAGTTCCGAAGTAAATGAGAAATGTCCAACTCATCGTGACATTAATACATGACCATTGATTTTGATAAGTGTTCAAGCTCTTCTTAGCTTAGCGCCTGGTCACCACCTGTGGTCGTATGGAATAAAGAAACAAATGTAAAAGAAGAGGCAACGCTCAAATCAATAAGCCCATGGTTTTGCGCATATGGTCATATGTAAATGGTTTGAAGGAAGCGCCTCATAAAGATTTAATTCGACATAGAGTTAACACTAGAATAATACAGAGAATTGATAAAGGATCAAACTATGATCTGTTTGTGAACTGAGAACACAATAGAAGCATGAGTATGATATAATGAGTCAATCCATGTCTGTGATCAACTCATGAAGACAAAAGAACTGACACACAGTCATGATTAAAAGAGAGTTAATTCATGAGCATTACGAATAAAGGATAAAAACGAAAAATGATATTAATTAGAGAATAATATTATCATTTAAATGAAAAGGTACCTGTAAATTTAATTGACAATTTTTGTATGATATGTATAGTTCTAACAAGATGGCTTCTTGCAGGTTTATCAAGATTAGAGGTATAACCAGATCAATTCAAGAATAGGATCAGATGTTAGGCTCATGGAGGCATGACTTTGCTTACAAAAGTTGGATGAGGTACTACAAAATAAAGAATCCTCACATGGGACATCAAGCTAGCAGGTGAATAATGTCATTAATGGGCATAGAAAGGAAAAGTAAGGCTCCATAGCCTTGAAGGTAGAGATGTGTAGACAGTTACAAGCTTGATGTGGAAGGAAACAAAGAGCTTAAGAGGTGGTGTGTGAATAATCTCTATGTGTCAAGCATAGGAGTTCCAGGGAAGTATTTGTTAGATATGACTTATCTATTGTATAAAATCTTAAATCAGAGTTCACAGTGGAAGCAAGATGCCAATGCAGAGGAATTGGAATTCTCTCTCACTTCAAAAGTGGCACTGAATTAAAATGGATTTCCATTGGGGAATGGTACTAAGTGGGAAATAATGGCCAGGTAGAACGTGGCTGGAAAAGTGTTCAGACCTAGGGAACCATAGTGCAGATGAGAATAATGGGAGCACACAAGGCATCAAGGATCTAAATAAATTCAAGGAAAACCAACTACAATAGAAATAGATAAATAAATAAGTGAATTGAAACAGAAATGCACTAGAGTGCATGAAGCATACAATGAAGTTAAATTGCATATGCATTAATAGGCATGCTGACAGTAAATGCTTGGTTCATATGGATGTGTAATTTTGCATATGTACATGCTTGGATATGCATATAACATGCTGTTGAACTTAGAATAGTATGTTATTATGAAATAATGTTTGAGTATGACTAAATGATGGATTATGTATTAAATAAAAATGACACAGCAAGGTTAAATATGTGGATGTTGTTGTTGCTTATAATTTACATCGAGGTGAAGACCCATGAGGATGGCAGGAATGGTGATCAAAATGATGAAGGGGGAAGTTTGTGAGCTTCTACAAATATCAATTACTCAGAGAACAACAAGTAGGTTGGTAACAACTAGGAGGTATGCATTTAGTTTTTGTTGATGCATACATGTTGAAGGGGATCGAGGTAATGATTCCCTCAATTAATTTTCAGTATTTAAATTGATATGTAATGGTCAAAGGCCTAGAGTGTGTAAGTGTTGTTGATGCTAGAATGCACTTAGATAAAACGTCAGTTGCATATTATGTTATGATTGGTTATGGGATCATAACCAGGTTAATTCGGGAGACATACTCCTTATATAACAATGAATACGCATAGATCTAGTCATGTGTGAGACCATAATATGGTTGGATATGGAAGGGCTATAACACTATGTGAGTTCCCAATGGTATCTACTGTATATTTGATGTTTGGATTTCAAACTCTTTTCCAACACTGAAGAGAACTTAAGGATTGTATTCTTGGTGTTGTGTTTGGGTGGAAAAGGAAGGTAACCAAATAGTTAGGAAAGCAGTAGGAAGTGTCTGGATGATGTGTTGAATCATTGGCCAGACCTTCCAACTTATCATGGTGGAATACATGACATAGTTATGTGGTATTATGTAATCAATTCATGGATGCATTGTGTAGATGTGACCATGGTTATTGGCACATTGATTGTTATCTTATTAACTGTGGCATTATCAAAATTCTGTGTGGCTGATAATACATGTGTATGTAATGATGAGTTCATTCCAATTGATAGTTGGATTAATATAAGTAATTGAATTGTAGTTGTAAACAATTATGAGAACACTTTGTGATTTTGTTTTGAATCATTGCCATGAGAATATATGTCTTGTACATGAGATAGTGACAATTTGTTTGGTTGAGGAATATTTAAATTGCAGGAGGAAAGGGGTCTTAGATGTGGCAGTGTTGTAAGCCCATAAAGAATACCAATGCCTATTGCTGCAAGAGTCAAATTGTTATGAGCAGAATCTCATGTATGGAAGTTTTATTTTTCCTATATAAAATAGTTTTGGGAATTATGATTTGATAATTAGTGACAAATTGTTTTGGCCGAATGTAAATTGAAGAAATTACAGGTAGAATGGTCTTGGATATGGAAGGTATGTAAGCCCATAAGGAAGATTGATATATACAGCTGCAGAGCCAACCATTATGCACAGAAAGATCATTCTTGGAAAAATTTATTTTCCTGTATAAAACATATTTGACATTTATGTTTGAAATGGTTTTAATGATATCTCATCATGACTGTATGTGTATAATACATATGATATGTTGGATATGCAAGCTACAAATCATGGAAAAGGCTATTGTTGTGACATGAGAACCCCGTGTCCCTAGAAATATTCTTGTGCAAGAGAACCTTGGTCAGGAAAGATGGATCGCCTAAGGGACTGCATAGCAGAGAAGGGGATGCCTGAGTCTATGCCTAGAAGGTGAGTGAACACAAGGAATAGGATACTTTGATAGCTCTTGATTGGGGTCATTCGCATGGTGGGTATGTTAGGGAAAATAGTGATCAAAGTTAACGAGACAACCATATGGATGCAGATCCATGAACCACACATATAAGTATTGTATTGGATTATGAAAATTTACTCTTACAATAGGAGAAAGAATGAGAAATTTATGCACAAATTTTGAACTAACATGCTCGCTAATTTGAAATATTGTAGGAAAACGATGAATGTTGAAAATATAGAAAAGTACCAGACTATGAGAGAAAAGAAGGTGATTTTGGAGAAACTAAATGAAAAGGGCATGGAAGGAAGAAAGTCCAATGGAAAAGGATACTCAGAGTATTCCAAAATTGGATGAAGTTCAAGACTAACTGAAAGATAGTGGAAAAGGGTATCACTAAGAGAATTACAAGTTATTTGAGTCTATTGTAGAACTCAAGAAACGTGACAACAATGAAGAGGGATGTTGAGTACATTCCAAAGGTGTTGAGTGCATTTCCAAAGTACAATGGGATGACAAGTCAAAGAGAACTAGGCATGTAGGTGATTTCCTAAAGGGATATTAATGAGGAACCATGAAGAAGAAAATAATTCTATTCTTGGTATAGAATGCAACAAATATGGTACCTAAAAAGAATCCACCTCAAGAGGAAAATAACCATGGGTGACATTCCAGGGGTTGGAAGTATCACTGAAAAATTATGATGACAATTAAAAACAATGTTATTACTTCTAGTTAATTCTATGCAACTGGAGAAGAAGACATATGTGCATCATTATGGCATGTTGGAAGTTGACTATGCATGTCAATTTGAAATCAAATTGGTAAAGAAAATACAAAATAATGGTTCAAGAAAATACAAGTGTTGAAGTGTTCAATCAAGGAAAGGTTGAATCCGTTTGGTCCAGAAATTGAGGAATGCTGAAATTTAATATCAACATAGTATTTGGCTGGAAATGTAAAAAGTAGCTAAGAGTGATTGGGATGGAAAAGTACTCAGGATGGAACCAAGCATGTACAATGATTTAAAAAAGAGTAGAAAATGATACAAGAACTCAATAAGACTTGAGATAGCCAAGAACAACAAGGAAAAGTGGTACAAAGAGAAAGAGGTTGTTGCAATTACTATAGCAACAATTGTGTTATGGTTTGTTCGATAGACATACATACCACTCGAAAATGGAGTGCATATGCATTTATGAGCCTGCTACTGATGCAACATTAGTGCATATAAATATGTTGTAATGAATGTAGATTTTTTAATATCTATATAACATGATGACGACTAGAAGTAGTCTATTTTTATATATACAATTATGAAAGTTTCTAATGACAGTTTTTGTTCCATGAAATAAATAATTATTTCATGGATGCAAGTGCTATTGATAATGTTTCTACATATGGAAGACATCCATATGAAGGAAGCTCCTACTAATAATAGATAGCGAGGTAGCAATAAATTTATTTAATGGCAACTATGCAGGTACGACTTTTATGTACTTTTATTGCATAATTGTTGAAGGGAATTTCGGTAAGAATTCCCTCAACCCGAGTTATTTTATAAAACCACACTATTGTATTGGTTAAATGCATTAATGGAAATAATATACCACTAGGTTTGGTAAAGGCTAGAGTCTTGTTGTAATTATACAAGATGTTATATTTTGAATGCATACATGTGATGTAATAGCATATTATGGATTTGTTGTTTATGAGATAATAACCAAAACAATAAAGTTTATGAACTTGTTATAGGAGTGAATATCAGTAAAGCTAGTCATGTATGAAGCCATGACATGGCTAGATATGGAAAGGATTTAGTGCCACACAAGTGTCCAAGGATTTCTTGAATGCATTTTGTGTGAATTCATGCAAATATGTTACTTAATGGGAATGAGTATGCTAACATCTCAAATGTTACAATTATCACTAACTCGTGGATTTGAGAACATTTCATGGGTTGTTAGACATTGCAACTGGAAAGTTGCAAGTCAACTAGTCACATAAGAAGTGACTACAAGAAATTTTTGTTCTGATAATAGAGTAATGAAAATCATGATATGGAAAGAATGAAAATCTTAATTGTTGAACATGCACATGCAGAGGATGATAATTTCATTATATTAAATAAATAGTTTGATAGCTGTTATTGAATTTTTAAGTGTAGACAAATCTGAAATCACTTATGAGCCTTGTAAGTATTACAATAAGAATTTTATGGTACATGAAATACTAATAATATGTTGGGTGCATGAAATATGGAAGAATTGTAGGAAAAATGGTCTCAAGTATGGTGCTACAGAAATCCATAATAAAGATTGATATATGTTATTGCAACAATCAAGAAAATTATGAGATAAAATTTCATATTTTGGGAAAAATTTGAATTTCCTTATGAAATAAATTTGAATTTCTAAATGAAATTTTATGATGTTGTTTCATAATGATTGTATGTGTGTGATACATATGAGAAAATATTTATTGAAGATGGAATACTTGGGAAGAAAGGATACTATTTGGAAATTGAATTCCTATGGTTACAAAAAATACAAATCCTTAGTGGCGATCTGGAGATGAATTGGTGGTCTCCTTGTGTGTGAAATCCTTGGAAAGATGCATTGTTGAAGGACTGTATAGCAGTGAAAGGATTCCTGAGCCTATAAGGGTGAGTGAAACAAGGAAGAGGTAGCTCAAGAATGCTATAGTGGGATGAATTCTTTCCTGAAGAAACTCTATGGAATAGAGCAAAGAACTCCTAGTTGAAGTATGAAGACATGAATATGATGCTTGATAAGAAGAGTACTAGAAGGATAGCAAGCTTCAATAGCAAAGGCATGGAGCTCTTTGAAGAATTTTTAATGTACATGTCTATAATGCACTGAGGACAATGAATAAATAAGGGGGAGGGGAATGTAATACCCCAACTTGATCCCTTATTGTAATTGTTCAAATT